>JAJHZJ010000666.1:5975786-6135814 GCA_023548195.1 Bettongia penicillata ogilbyi | reverse complement strand
GTAAAAGGAAATGGAGAATATTTGAAAATTTTCAGTCCCTGAAAAGTCATTAATTATTAGAATGAGACAGCAGTGATGGGTTGCGATTTGCATCCTTGGATTCAGTGCCCTTATCGATGTAGACCCATCCAAACACCAAAATACTAAAGCAATGTTTCCGGTAGGAGAACAATAAGTTACTGAGAGAATGCAGTCATACTGAACTTTTTTAATCTAACTCTAGTATTCAACAAGGATTAGTTTTGAAATAAAGTCATAGATCTCCGTTCTCACAATTAGGATTAGTTTGCTCTCATTCAGCCTGGCTCAGGACGCAGTCAAAGGAGTGTGGGATCCAGAACAAAGAACAGGGAAAGAAAACCTGAATCCAGACAAGTATGGCAACAAATTAAAAATTCTGGGTTCCCAAGAAAAATTTTGCCAAGGGAGTAAATGGGTAGACTGCTTTTGCTAACACCTTAAACACAGAAACAGCTGTCTTTCAAAACAAGTGTGGGTGCCAAGCTCTGTGGTTTGGAGGGTTGACATCTCATTGCTAGAATGAGATGCTCAAACCACAGTGATTTGGGGAAGAAACAGTGTTCCTTAAGACTTGATATGTGTGCAGACAAGCCCTCCAGAATGGGCAAGGAGATGACAGTGTAGTGGGCTTTCTTCCTGTATACACCCTTCAAGGCTACATGTTGCACTCTTGTGGCTCTCCTTGCAACAACAGTTTCTCCTATATTCCCCGTGCCCTTGATATGTTTTAACCATGTGGCATCTGGTGCAAGGAAACCTCCTGAGAGTGGCATCCCTGGGCCCCATTCTGCCATACAGATATTGCCACTTCTTTGTCACCCACCACATACAAGGAAGGCCTTTCCATTCCTCTGAAAACACACAGCTGCTACTCACATGTCAAAAAGCACATTATGCTGAGGACAGACCCCCAGATTCTGTCTTATAGTGCTCAGCTCTGAACGAATATCTTTCCCAAGGATGTAGGCAGTGCCTGATGTTGGGGGGAACAAGCCAGTCAAGATGGACCTAGGCATAAAAGAAGTGCACTGTAAGAAAATGTCAAACCAATAATCCTCAAATTTTTCCACACAGGTTGTTAAAAGGCCCTGTGAACCACTCATCCCTTACCATCTTCCATTTCTCTTTGTCACCTACATAAAAAAATAAATCACAGGGCATTTGTTCTTGGTCTTTGTTTCATTCAAATACAGCTAATCCTATTCTTTTAAAATATCAGTGGGGATGGGGAGGAGGGTATATAGATTCAGATTTGCAGTGGCAAATCTACCTGAAATGCAAATATACACATTTTTATGTAATTTACATTTTGAGTTATCACAGGGAACCTCAGAAGGTCCCTTCTGGGTCTCACAGACATTGATAATGGTTTATAAACTATACCTTGAAAGCTACAGCTCTAAGTCACTATGGCCAGTGTCATCATCCGAAGAAAACTTTAAGGCTTTTCATATGGTTGGGTCCTATTCATTTAAGCCACTATCCCAAATGAAATCATTTTCAGAAAACAATGAAAATAATCTTCTGAGCTCTCTGCTCAAAGGTCTGTTTGCCAGAAATACATATCTCTCTGAAAACTCTGGATTCTTTCAAAGAATCATCTTTCTTCATTCTGATCAGAAAAGAGTATCAATAAAACCCAAAGAGAGAGACTACATCTAAGATACAGGTGCTACACTTTCTAAAAATGCTCTGAAGTTCCGAGGCCTCATGCCTTTTTTATATACATGCATTATAAAACTCTTGCATACATACATGCAAATGTATATATGTATAAATATAAACACATATACCTTTATATTTATACACATTTATGTGTACATATATCTATATATTTTGATACATAGATTTATGTACACATAAACACACATACATATACATAATCACTTTAGGATAGTTTTCTAACTAAGCCTCAGAACTTCCTTCTGGTTTATTCTGTAAAATCAAAATAAACTCTTCTTACATGGTGGTGGTTTTCCCAGCTCCATTATGTCCCAGAAAAGATGTGATCTGTCCTTCATAGAAATTCAGTGCCAGGCCATCCACAGCCACCTTCATGCCATCCCGATAAACCTTTACCAGGTTCTGAATGGAAACCCCCAGGCGCAGGTGGCTGGGTTCTTCTTCCATGCAGACTATGAGAAAGAAATTCAGAAATTAATACAGTAGGTGTAAATGGTCCAAGAGTAAGACCCAATGTACTGGTGGGAAGGGGTAATCTGCCTTTCAATTCTGAAGATCAATCTCCTTAGGTGAGTACATGTCAGTCTGTCATTAACTATGCCAGAACATCAATGCCACATCACACATCAGACACAGCACAATCCTTGCCTTGAAGCAGTGACAAAATGGAAACATTCTCCAAGAATATTTGCCACACTGAGACAGGTTCCATCCTTAACCTAGGGCTCTCCTGGTAGAAGTAGGAGAAAACTGACTCAAATGGACTTGCTCAGGAATCCAAAAACTGTCTTAAAAAGACTGCATGATGGCCATCAAGGTAAGCAATGGAGAATTCAGTATGTTTCCCCACTCATACCCATCTCTTCCTAGTCTAGGTGATATGGCTCAGGATAAAGTGAGGACAGGTGGGAAGTAATTTAAGCTTCTGTATCAGCTAAGAAGAGAAAGGAAACGTTATCCAGTGCCACTAAGCACTGGTTCCAGGATAATCCTTAGACACACTGGTGATGTCAAACAATTACCATATGAAAGGCACAAGAAAATAGTGAATGAGGCATTATGTTAAGTGTGGATTTGTTGCCCTACATAAGATTGTAGAGTTCTTCAAGGTCATGGCCAGTGTTCTCTAAAAGAATATCAACAATCACTGGAAAAGATGGGGAGCAGAGGTGAAAACGGGCGGCAGAACTTACTTTCTGTAGCTCCCTTCTGCCTGGATCCAAGATGACTCTTTTCATCACTTTTCTCACCAAACCAGTAAGACTTAGTGAAAGGGAAATACCATGGCCTGGGGATTCCATATTGACCTGAAAACCAAAGACAGACATTAGGCAGGCCTGAAGTTATCCCAGCATCCCTCATGTTTCCTACACTGAACCCAGTACAAGTTGCATCCTAATAAACACCTTGACACCTCCTGGAAATGAAAAGCTGAATAACTAAACTTCGGTTTCTTATAAAATATTAACTGATGAAAAATTAAAAAGCTAAACCTAGAAGAGATTTCCTTCCCCCCAAGATAATCTAGTTAAAATTCACTTTTCCAGTGGGGAAATTGAGACCTAGAGATTCAAAGTGATCTGTTCAAGGTCACAAAATTACTAAGTGAAAGACAAGAACCTGGAACTCAGATATTTTGACTCTCAGTTCATTTCTCTTTTCGCTAGACCACAATGATCTGGTAGTTCCTACATTAAGGAAGGCACTGTGCTAGCTACCAAGGAGTACAAAATGTAGTCTCTGTTGGCAGCAGGATATAATCACCTTGAGAGCAGAAACAGTTTCACCTTTGTCTTTATATTCCCAGAACCTTAAACAGTGAGCACACCACATATAACAGGTGCTTCGTAAGTGTGTGGTGAACCGAACTGGACTGACAAGCTCACAATTTACTTGGTGGAAAAGAAGGCATACATGCAGAAGACATTAATACCAAGTATGGCAACACAAGACAAGTGCCTAATTAACCGATCCACAAAATAAGTGCTGTAAGGATCCCGAAGAGAGAAAACTCAGTGGGCTGGAAATATAAGAAAAGGCTTCGTGAATGAGGTATAATGTGCAAGGAAGGAAAAGTAGAAGTTGGCTAATAAGACACAATAGGCCAGGTGACAGGATGGGGGAGGAATCTACCTAGAATTTTGTTTGTTTGTTTAAGCAGCACATAGATGGGGTAAAGAGGCTTAGTTGGAAAGAAATGAGCTGCAAAGGAGACCTAGGCAAAAAGGGTAAACTGAGTTCAGATTGTGGAAGGATTTAAAGAACTCTGGTCTTTTTTCCACAGGCAAGGAAAATCACTGAAGTCTTTTGAGCAAAAGAATAATATGATCTAAGCTATACTTTAGAAAGATCAGTCTCCCTGTAATGCACAGGACAGACTGGAGGTGGGGTAGACAGGAGGTAGGAAGATGAAGGACGGGGTATTCCATCACAACAGCACAGACGCGAGAGGATAAGGGCTTCCTATTCCTTGCTGCAGTCAGGTAGACAGGTAGAACTATATACAGGCAGCTCACATCAGATACAGATAGCCAGGTGGTGTAATGGATAGAGCATCAGACTTGGAGTCAGGAAAATCTGAGTTCAAATTCTGCCTCAGATCCTCTCTAGCTGTGTGACCATGGGCAAGTGATTTAACCTCTTCCAGTCTCAGTTTCTTTATCTGTAAAAATGAAGATAAAGCCAGCCACCTTACAGGGTTATTTTAAGGATCAAATGAAATGATACATGCAAAGAAAGGGCTTTGCAAACCTTAAAGCACTGTATTAACACTAGCTATTACTATTATTTTATTTTTATCACTAAATATATTTTGGCCATTTATTTCTACTTTATTTTTATATATCCTATTTATTACATATATTATAATCATTAAACATACTTGAACATAGGATAGGTCCATCTCAGATCTCATATAAGGACATACAGAGGAGTTCGTGGCTTCTTCTAAGAATATAGATTACGTCAACAGTAGAACAAGGAACTGAATGCCAAAGTATCCAACCCATGTTTAGATTACAAAAATTAAAAAAAAAATCTCCCATCATCCACCACCTCTTTAAAAACATGGAATAGTGTGACAGGACCATAAAAGCTATCTGATCCAACTAACACTGCCCTTAAAGTGCCAACTACTTCCTATCGTTGGTCTGTTCAATCTGCTGTGGGTGGTAAATGCTTTATCTTCTTCCAAGAGAGCAAAGACTTTACCATAAGGTAAAAGAAATGGGAAGAAAATGTGATACATCATGAAATCCAACATTAGGGATAGCATTTTACAAAATAGAAAAGTTATAGGGTTGAATGGCAGAACAAAGCATACCTGGGAAGACGGACTCAATATACCAGGTCATCACACCATAGAGAAAGGTATCAAATAACATCATGGAGACTGAGGTGGTGAGGCTGAAGCCATCTTCCTCCAGAGGACTCTCTAAAAGGTTGTCCCACTGCACTCCAATGCCCTGCTCCTCAAAGAGGGCAAAGTACTCACATCCAAAGCCAAATGCTACAGGTGACAGAAGACTCTGAGGAAAGTAACACCAGAGAAAGCTCTAGCAATCTTTTTCTCTCCTGCGTTATTGTTAAACATTACAGATGTGGCTTCACGTAAATGAGTCCTGATGTAGAAAACTCTGAATTTGCAAAATAAAAAAACTAAGAAGTAATCATTAGCACTACAAAAGAATCCACAAGTGATTCCTTTAAATAGTAAACTCTCTTTGGTGAGTTTTAAGGGACTAAGGGAATCCTAGAATTGGAAAGTACTTTGGAGGTCATCCAGTTCATCTCTATCCCCAAACGATGGATCCTCTCCCTCTACAATATCCCCAACAATTCACTGCAGACACGCAACACTTTGACATCTTTCACTGTTGCATAAAGTGAGGCACACTCATATGATATCAGGATTTTGTTTAGAAAGAGAGCCAACACAAAATTCAGTCATTTTATACATACACACTCACCTTTTTTTTTTTAAATCTGTCTCTCTCATTAATAATCACAAATGACCCCTCAGTCTAGCATCCCTAAAAGTCCTAGGGTTTTTAGAAGACATTCATCCAGTCCTGACTTTGCAGGAGGATGCCCAGATCAAGGACCCAGGAGATGTAAAGTAGGGATCCTGCATATCACAAATGATTCTTTTATCTCCCCCTAACCCCCACCCCCAAGGTTTAGGGCATAAGTAGATAACACAGACCATGGGTCTGTGACAAAACCCTTTGAGGAATAGATTTTAAATATTACCAAAGGGGCAGAATTGGGAAGCCATGGGCGATAGAACTTTGTATATGCTAAATGATGTGCGGTTTATTTTTGCTGAATGAGGTTTTTTTCTCTTTTTCATTCTTTATTATAAGATAATGTAATTATTATATATTATAAATATATTATATATTTATTATAACTCTCTGGATGAGGGAAAGAAGCACATATTTAGAATGATGATGATACAAAATCAAAAGATACTGACAACAAAATTTTTAAGTATAGCCCAAAGTGATTCTGCCAGCTCACAGACTGTCTAAGACTTAACCTTCTCCCTTGGGAAGTTGATAATCATAGTTCTTCACAGGGAAAAGGAGAATTGAATGACTAATGTGAAGATGGGCAACCTTTACCATGGGTAACCTATCCAAGGGGCCATGATCACATATGCAAAGCACTTTTCTAATTTTCAAGAGCTGTATATTCTGGAGTGGTCTTAACATGGTAATCGCAGTGAGAAGATGAGTCTGCAACAGCTGAAGCAACCAGCAACTAGCCACTGTACACAATTCACCATGTTAAAAAAAGAAAAGGTTTAGTCCTAAGTAAAAAGTTTAGTCCTAAGAGCCTCCTTTGCTGGCCAATGAGTGAAGTGAGGGGGTTGAAAGTTCCATGGGAAAGAAAACTTCTTTCTTGCCTCTTTCTCTCAGAGTACATGGTGACCTTGATATATTAAGGATTCATTAACGGCCACAAGAATTGTAATGATAAAAAAAACACACACAATCACTGCTTTTACATAAAAACTACTTACAGCAAAAAGTTTCAGAGAAAAGCCCACGTAGTCCTGCCAAGCAACACAAAGGACGTAGGGCAGGTAGAGTGTGAAGTAGATGATCCCACCACAAGCCGCAGCCAAGTTGGCTCTAGAGAAGAGTGTGCTGATTAAAAAACACTGTAAGATGGTCACCACAGCAAAGACGGAGAGGAACAGGAAGACCACACTGGGGTCACTGTAGGGCAGCAAGTTTCCTAGCTGGAAAGGAATCAGACCCGTTAAACTTACTGAATCAAACCAAGACACATCTAGTACAAAGACTTGAAAAAAAAAAGTGTTTCCTGGGTAAATGACCATAAATAACCATCTCAGGAGGACTCAACCTACCTTCAGGATTAACACCAGTAGCCCTGCACTCACAAGGAGTGGGATGAGGCTGCTAATGAACCAGCTAAACCAAAGGATGCCATTGTCCAAACCCATGATTCTCATGGTTTCCTTCAGTCGGGCTTCTTTCTCATACACAATCCCCTTAATGATCACAGCCACCGAGTAGATCCACGCCAGGGTCATGAAGAGAGGCATGGAGCGGCTCATCACCCGCAGAAATCTATTCCCCCCAAAGGAAAGAAAAAATTACGGAAAAAAGTACAGCATGAGAAAGTTATAAGAGATTCAGAGTCATCAAAAGTCCAACCTGCACCTAAGCAAGAATCCCACTGAAAACACTCCCAATGAATGGCAATCCAGTCCCTGCTTGGAGAACTCTAGGAATATGAAACTCACTACCTCCTAAGGAAGCTTTCTATATTTAAAAAGCACTATTAAAAGAGAGGTAGCATTGTGTAGTAGATAGAGAGCCAGGCTGAGAGTTTAGATGTCTTGGGTTCAAATCCTTCTGTACAAAACTAGGTATGTGGCCCTGAGCAAGTCACTTAAACTTTTCAAAGCCCTAAGGAACATTCGAATTATCTGTA
Organism: Bettongia penicillata ogilbyi; assembly: GCA_023548195.1. Taxonomy (NCBI): domain Eukaryota; kingdom Metazoa; phylum Chordata; class Mammalia; order Diprotodontia; family Potoroidae; genus Bettongia; species Bettongia penicillata. The sequence continues at coordinate 6,128,143 of JAJHZJ010000666.1, read as the reverse complement.
TTGGTAGAAGGAGTTTTCTCATTAAGAGCATCCTACAACAATACAAATCACAGGTCTAGAAAAATAACAAAAGTTCTTATGGAATTGTTCTTTATATGGTGGCTAAAACCTGCCTCTCCATAACTGCCATGAACTGGTCCTGGCTCTGCTCCTTTTCAGTCAGGAACAATCAGTCTAAACTCAGATGTCTGAAAACAGCTCTTTCCCCCTAACTTCTCTTACCCTAGCTAAATATTCTCCAGTTTTTCAATTGACTTCTTCCTGGCATGACTTCCAGTCCTCTAACAAAATGATTCCCACCCAACCTCCACTCACACCCCAGATTTGTTTTAACTTACTATTGTCTTCCCTAAAAACGTGGTGATCAATAGTGCACTAATGTGGCAAAACCCTTGTTGTATGGTGTTGAAGTAATACAAATACAATAAAATTTCATTTGGATTGACTGCAGGAAAGATTAATCTGATCTGTCAAAAGTTTAAATATAAATATTTTACTTTTATGTATATATATATATATGTATGTGTATGTATATATATGTGTGTGTATAATATATATATATATATATATTATACACACACATATTGTCAAGTACAGGTGCATCAATCTATAAAGCAGTGAGAGTTTCTATAGTTCTTGAAAAAATTACTTTTCCCTTACTTATGATACTCAGCTGCTCAACAAAATTATTTTATCAGTGTAAAAGTAAACTTCAAACATTCCTTTTTCAAATCTTTACAAAATTCAAATGGGTAGTCTACAATTATTTAAGATTTAACTGATATGGCTTTCTTTTGTTTATCAGAACCTTTAGCATGTACTGGAGAGCATACCTTCCCCTACCCCACTCCCCCATAATGCCCTGTCTCAGGGGCCTTTGAAAAAAGTTCTTTCACTCTTATCTAAAAGAGAAAACAGATACTTTCAGGGGTGACCTAGATGTCCTGGTAAGTATTATGCTGAAAACAAAGCAGAAAGCTAATAATGCCAGGTTAAGGAAGCCCTGGCTAACTCTGATACACATATGCACACAAATACACACACGCTCAAATGTCGCAACAGAAAATAAGAATATTACCCTACATTGTAAATAAAATTTTTAAAAATTTAACTGGGCCACAGTCTGCAAGAGTCAGTTAAACTCCCTGGAAGACACATTTACTTCTTTCAGTCACTTAAATGTTAACTACTTAGCAAACAGCACCTGAATGCAGGCCTCCCCTTTCTCCCATTAAATCAAAAACACATAATTAACATTTAAAGTAGCATTTCCTACAGAGTGGCTCTCTGAATAAAAGGCTTCATTCAGTTTTGTTTGGTTTGTTTAGAACTTTGGTTTGCAAACTGGGCCCAAGTTTAAACCAGTTCAGACGAGTCTAGGCAGTTTGCCTTTCTGGGTCTGTCATGAGATTTGGGAGAATGGCAAAGACTGTCTCAGTGTGCCATGGTAGGGTGAATTTCCTCACCCCTCTTGGCGAGCCTTTAAGTGAGGAGGAAGGATGGGTTATGATTGGTTTGGAAGTATGTGTCATGTGTTGAGTGACTAGACCAAATAGGGGCTGTATCCCAGTAAACTCACAGGCCTTCCTCCCCTCCCCCAATTTTGCAAGCAGGTACCAAAAGGAAACTAAATGTGAAATAGCAGCATCCTTTGCTAACTAACTCCTCTGACAGTTTTTTTTTTCTTTCTCTTATTGGGCAGATGAGACCATGGCTATTTTGTAGACTACATGAGGGTTATTAGGCTTTGGATTCTAGGAGTCCTATAGGAACAACTTACATGTCATCCACATAACAAGGATAAGGCATCTGCTGCACATAGATGCCAGTGGTCTCTTCAGAGCCTGTCAGTGTCCGGATAATTGCCTGTTCCACCACATCCTGCAGGTATGCAAAGCCTCCCCAGATATAGCGCAGGTCTTCAAAGGGATCAGCCCGAGGACCAGGGTCCCAGTACCTGGAACCAAAGCAAGAGGGGTCAACAAAGCTTCTCAGACCAAGCCAATCAATATGAATATTCTTCCATTCCTTCCATCCTCCCCCTCCCCAGTCTGGTCTGAAAACTTGGAAAGCAAGAGCTTACGCATCCTTGATCTTGTTTGTGCGTTCTACATTGTCAATATCCATCCGAATCTTGTATTTGACATGGTGAGGCAGTTCAATACTATCAGGTGCAATGCCGGTGAACACTATGCCCGCCCAGAACTTCCTTTCATCCAGTAATTCCATGGACTTGTTGATCAGTCGGACCTCTGTAGGTATTGGCTCAAGTTTGTCCAGGTTGACACACTGAATAAGGAATAGTTTCCATTAGGAACTAAGCTCTTGGGATTATAAGAAATTGGGCACATCAAACACAGGTATGAAAGTACTGGGTTTATCTTGTTCTCAGCGAGGTCAACAATATTTGTGGGTTATCCTTCCTTCTCTCCAAATGAAATTTCTAGCATGCAAAAGGAAATAATTTTGTTTTTAAACAAACACATTTGGGGGGGGGGGGAGAAGGGGAGTTTGTTTTTCAAGGGAATAAATCAAAACAATAAATGTATCTAATTTTCCTTTCTATTCCTATAGCTAGTTTGAGTTTCAACAAACTTTAAAAAAATCTAATGGCCTCTAGGAGAGACAAAAAAAATGAAGGAAGAGAAAGGAGGGAGGGAAGGAAGGAAGGAAGGAAGGAAGGAAGGAAGGAAGGAAGGAAGGAAGGAAGGAAGGGAGGGAGGGAGGAGGGAGGGAGGGAGGGAGGGAGGGAGGGAGGGAGGGAGGGAGGGAAGGAAGGAAGGAAGGAAGGAAGGAAGGAAGGAAGGAAGGAAGGAAGGAAGGAAGGAAGGAAGGAAGGAAGGAAGGAAGGAAGGAAGGAAGGAAGGAAGGAAGGAAGGAAGATCTTAACCTGTCTTTCATTAGATTTGATGTAAGTTTGATTTCTGGAAATTCCTAGAATTTGATAAAATACTTTATAGATCAATGGCCAGTCATCATCCAGTCCAGGAGAGTGGTCTTACCCTTCAATTTCATATTTCATCTAAATTTCTAGTATTCATTTTTTCATTAATATCTAAACCTTTGTTTCTCCTGACAAAGACCTGTCAATCTTATTCCATATTCCATTAACAGAGAACAAACTACTACATAAGATACCATTCCTTGGTTAAAAAAAAGGCAATTATAAGCCTTTTTTTCATGACTAATTTGACAAATAGCTGCAATCTTACTCTGACCAGCATGACCCCAGCTGACCAGCCTGCTCTGTTCCCTAGGCTTACAGTAGAGGAACACATCTGGTTTTATGCACGCCTAAAAGGACTGTCAGAAAAGAGTGTGAAAGAGGAAATGGAGCAGATGGTGCTGGACGTGGGTTTGCCACACAAACTGAAGACCAAGACAAGTCAGTTATCTGGTAAGTCCAGATATACCTCTACCCCCACCTCTGCACAGGAGATCAGATGAGATATTTGTAAAACAGTAAGCACAGCGCCAAGAAATACTTCTTCCCCTCCTCCCCTTCAGGTTCATCAGAGATAATCAGCCACCATCATGCTTCATGTGGAAGAGATGGAGGGGGAAGGTCGTGGGGGAGGGGTGGTGTTGGGGGAGCTGGCATTCCCCTCTTTTAACAGCTTTCATTCCAGAGTTGATGCAAACTATTCCAAAGCTCTCCTCCATCCTTTCCCTCCACTTCATTCTCTTTTCCTTTTTTCCTTTGTCTTTTTGCCTCCCCCTTTCCTCTTTGTTCATTCTCCAAAGAGCTAAGTGTCAGATCAGGTTTTAAATGGAAGAGTTGAAGAAGGAAGGAATCTGGGAGACATATTGGTTCTTTTTCTCCCCTCATCTTAAAAAAAAAGAAGCTGGCACAAACACTGGGAAGAGGACAGGTTTTCCAGTGTGTTATATTAACATTTTTTTACCTGAACTGTCTCTATACACATCCACACACACAATTTTATGTGTGTGTATATATATAAAATGTATGTATATGTATAGTGTGTGTATATGTGTATTCTTGTATGTATACATACATACATAGAGGTGAGGAGGGGAGAGATACATTATTTGATTCAGTGACACTTGGCCTCCTGATCGTGCCACAAACAAGACACGCCATCTCTAACTCTGGGCATTTTCTCCGACTGTCACCCACACCTGGAATGTTCTCCCTTCTCTGCTCCCACTACCGACCTTCCTGATTTCCTTTAAATCCCAGCTAAAATCCTGCCTCCTGCAGGAAGCTTTCTCCAGTCCCAATCATTCAAGTGCCTTCCCTTGGCTAATTATTTCCTCTTTATTCTGTGTATAACTGACTTTGTATGTATTTGTTAGAATGTCATCTCTGCCCCTTAGACTGTAAACGCCTGGTGTGGAAGAGACTTTTTTGCCTTTTCTTGTATTCCTAGCACTTTAGCTTGGCACGTAGTAGGAACTTACTAGGTATTTATTAAATGGATGTAGTATACTAGTATTATATATGTAAAGCACTGTATATACTAAAGGACTATCTAGAGAATAGATATCATATACTCCTATGTGTGTACATGCAAACACATCATCTCCCATCATTATCTTTTTTAAAAACTTTTATTGGAGAGTGAGACCACTGTTAAAGGTTGTGGTGATGATGCAGTGAAAATAGTTGACCCCTAAAAATGCCAGCTTCTTGGGGCTGATCTCTTTCAGAAGAATCCTGCTGGCCCTGTCTCAGAAGTCAGAAGGAGTGGGAGGGTGTTCTGGGTCCGCATGGACGTTGTTGCCTGTGAAGTTCTAGATTATAGACTCTTCTTTCTTAATTTACTATCCATCCTCAGAGCAATGCTAAAAATCAGGGTTTCTGTTTCACAGGTGGAATGCAAAGAAAGCTGTCTGTGGCTTTGGCCTTTGTTGGTGGATCGAAGGTGGTCATTTTAGATGAACCGACAGCTGGAGTTGACCCTTATTCTCGCAGAGGGATATGGGAACTGCTCCTGAAGTATCGACAAGGTGCTTACTGTTTGTTTTTTCTTGATTAACAAGAGAAGTTTGGGTTTGCATGAAGTACGAATATATAAAAAAAAATCCCCCTGAGTAACTGCCCAGGGCATCAGAGTTACCTTCTACATCTCTGAAAAAATGGTGATCATCTTTTCGAAGTGTTCAGGTCCCAGATCTCATAAAGGGGCTTGTTTGGATGGCATCATATACGACTTATGCTTTTTAAAAAATGTTTTCTTAATGCTTTTTGGTATTGTTGTTACATCGCTGCTATGTCCCAATGACTTCTGCCCTTCCCCTACCCTCCAACCCTTCTAACAAAGAGTAACAATAACAACCCAGAGCATTTCCCATGCTGACAGCCTAGGCCTCCCTTTGTAATTACCATCCACCACCTGTGTGTTAAGGAGCTGGGGAGAGGCAGGCGTGCTTCACTGTCCCCCTTCTGAAGGTCCAGATCAGTAACTGCATTCTGTCTGACTTCTGGGGTCTCTCAGTGTTGGTCATGACTTTTTCATTCTTTTGGTGTTTTTACATTACCCTGCAGCCTTTCCTGCATGTCTCCCGAAGTTCCTCCAGATTCTTGATAATTGTCCCATTTTATGATGTGATAGTGTTTTATTGTATTTATATATTACATTCATTCAGTCCTTCCTTGGTCCATAGCCCTCAGTTGCGCTTCCAGTTCTGAGCTCGGTGAAGTGCCAACGTGAATATTTTCATATGCATGGGACCTTTTCCTCAGTCTTTCCTCTTAGCTTATATGCCTGGTGGTGGTTTTGCTTATCACCAAGATCCCCACATGTTGTAATCTGTAAGCTCTGATGGCCCAGTCCTACATTATCCAAACATTTTTCCCCCTCTAAGTGCCTAAGGCAGCGTCCTGAGCATTTTAGGTGCTTATTAAATATTGTTAAATTTAACTGAATCAGTGCCATGTTAGAAGCAGCAATAACCAGACTGGCGTTGGGACTGGCTTCCTGCCTGCTACGTCCTCCTCCCTTCAGTGGCTTAGCATAGTGTGCCATAACACATTTCCCTTTGGTTTGTGTCTTGGCAGGTCGCACCATCATTCTTTCCACTCACCACATGGATGAGGCAGATATACTGGGTGACAGGATTGCCATAATTTCCCATGGGAAGTTGTGTTGTGTGGGCTCCTCTCTGTTTTTGAAGAATCAGCTGGGAACAGGATACTATCTGACCCTGGTCAAGAAGGATGTGGATTCTTCCCTCAGTTCCTGTAGAAACAGCAGCAGCACAGTGTCGTACCTGAAAAAGGTGAGTCTCCTATTCCAGGTCTTAGGACTGATGCCCAAGGGTACAAGCTAAGGGCTTCGTCTGCTTGATTCCTTCCTGTTACTGCCTCATTCTCTGATTTTTGAGGAAACCAACTCCCCTTTCTGCTGCTCAGTTTTGCTTATTCTAGAATATACCAGGTTTCATGGAAGGATGTCTGCCCCAAAGGAGAAATAGAGAATTCAGGTTGACCCTACAGCAGTGAGTTAAACCTACGTAGTATACCATGCAGTGCTTCAGAGGAATAATGACTTAAGGAAAATCTTCCCAGGGCTTTGTTTTGCTAATAGTAGATGACTCCTGATGTTTGCGTTGTACCCTAAAGTCTGCATTTGAAACAACTGGTCAGGCGTAAAGTAGGGATGGGGAGTGAATACCCACCAGTACTTCACAGGAGAGTAGGGAAACTTGGGATTTGGCCCAGCTTCACTACTAATTTGGATATGATCTTGGATAAGTGATTTGTCTCTTACTGTTTAAAATTCTTCATATGAAATTAGGACAATTAGATTCAAGGAGGCAGCAAACCTTTGTTCATTGTTTTTGTGGGCTAGGCACTGCGCTAGGAGTACAAATACAAAAACAGTTCCTGTCCTCAAGGGGTTTCTTTTTCTATTTGCTTGTGTTCTTGTACAGTTAATGTGGGGATGAATGATACATATAAGGGGAAGTGTTTATAATTCTTTGAAAGACAGATGTTTCCTTCCTACATCTATGAGCGTTATTTGCTATGTATTTTTCTTTTGTCTGTCATATTTCCCACTGTAGCAACAACTTGTTTTTTGAAGTTGAAGGAAAGTCAGTAGCCTCTAGTAAATGGCCTGCTTCCAGGGGCAGCCTGTTAGCTGCTCACTGTACCTGCCGTTGAATCCCACCGACTAGTATGGCCTCTGATTCACTTAAACTTCTGAGGGTCGTTGACATCCCCATCACTCACTTCTGTTTGTTTGAACAGTCAACTTATCCACATAAGGAAAGTGGCTTCAGTTAACTAGATAAGTTGTAAAAGTTGAAAGCCAAATCAATTCGTTAAATTTACAAGTTGGAACTATTTCTTTTTAACCAACTAACATGTCAGCAAAAGTGAAAGCGAATAGCTTTATTTTTAACTTTAAAACTTGACTTTTAAACAATTAATTGACTAGAGTGATTCCCTCTGTCTAGCTCGATGAGCCTGCCCCTCTGAGTTATGATGTCAGTTTCTCCTTCCCCCTCCCCTTTTGCCACTTTCATTATCTTCACGCCTGTCCCTGTACCTAAAGCCATCATATGTACTTTACCACAGGAAAAAAAAGGAAAAGAGCACTTAGGTTGGAGTCAGAGGACCTGAGTTCAAGTCCTGGGCCACTTACTGCTTGTGGTGCCTGGGGCAAGTCTATATATTCTCTATGGCTTAATTTTCCTCAACTTTCAAATGAAGAGGATGTATTAGGTGGCCCTTACAGTTCCTTATAGCTCTGAATCTATTATTTTATCTATATTTTTTAAAATGCTGTCACTGGATGGTTAATTAACACAGTATCTCAAGTAGTAGGCACTTGAAAATACTAATTCCCAGGCCTAAACCAATCTAAACTATCTTGATCTTTGTAGCATCTAGTATTGGACAAGGATTTTGTTTGTGGCTCTAAGTCTTGGTTCTTGTTCCAAAAAGACTACGTACCGCAGTCTCGTAAAACTATTTATTTTTGAAGTCTGGAATATATGATCAAGTCACATGAGAAGGGTGCCTATGGTAGCATCTCATGAGGGCAAAGCACTTTGGCTAATCTGCATCAGGAAGCTGGTGCCAGGCACAAAGAAAATGAAAATTTCTCACTCCCTTATCCATCAGTAGGTATGAATATAATTCCTGCTCTCTTCTTTGTCATCAGGAGGACAGCGTTTCTCAGAGCAGCTCTGATGCAGGCCTGGGCAGTGACCATGAAAGTGACACCCTGACTATAGGTAACATAACAACTGTGGTATTTCTAATTCAGAAGGTTTGCCTCCAACAAAGTTTCGTGTGAGAGCAGTCATGCCTTGTCATTTTATGAATGCGGCTGTGTTAGGGGTCTCCTCAAAAATTTTAAGTATCATAGAAAAACATGATTTCTCAAGGATCTCTTATTGTAAATCCTTCAAAGAATTGTACAGTTTAGGCAGTAGGGATCAGCTTTTATTCTCCAAGGGGAAAATATCAAAACTAACAGAAAGTATCCAGCATCTATCTGAGCTGAGAACAGTATGTTTAACCTAATTGATATTTGATATCAGCAATAGAGATATCTGAATGGAGATTCTTTCTCAATACCTAACATTTATATAATGCTTTCTTTAAGGTTTGTAAAACATTTTTCCTATATTACCTCATTTAATCTTTTTAAAAATTTATTAGTTTTCAGTTTTCTACTGTCACTTCCATAAGTCTTAGATTTTTTTCCCCTCTCCATTCCCAAGACAGCATGCAGTCTTATATGGTTTCTATACATACATTCTTATTAAGCATATTTTCATGTTAGTCATGTTGTATGGAGGAATTAAAATGAATGGGGGAAACCATATACCGCATTTATTCTTCACAACCTTATGAGGTAGATGGTATTCTTTTCATTTTGCAGATGAAGAAACTGAAACTGAAGGGTTAATGATCACTCAGCTAGTATGTGTCTGAGGAAGGATTTAAATTGAGGTCATTTTACAATTCATTTATTAGTCAGTTTCATAGCCAGGCACCTTACATGTTCCAAAGGGACAGATCCTTGCATGTCATTTCCTAGAACATAAGCAAAAAGGGAAAAAAGAACATGGGTTCCATGTTGACTTTTTTTTGGACTTTGGTTTCTTTAGACGTTTCTGCTATCTCCAACCTCATTACGAAGCATGTCTCAGAGGCTCGGCTGGTGGAGGACATTGGGCATGAATTAACCTACGTGCTGCCCTATGAAGCTGCCAAAGAAGGAGCATTTGTAGAGCTTTTCCATGAAATTGATGACCGACTCTCTGACCTGGGCATTTCAAGTTATGGCATCTCAGAGACCACGCTGGAGGAGGTATGTCGGCAGGGAATGTTTCTTCAGCTGTGTAAATTTAGGTAGAGTAAATAATTCCAAAGACCAGGACTCAAAAAAAATACACTGGATAACCTGAAGTTTGTTTGCTCTGGAACGAGTCCACCCTGCAGTCCTCAGTGTCCTGAGTATCTAGGAAATAGTGTCTCTGATTAACTCCTCCAGGTTGAGTTTGAGTGAAAAGGACAGGAATGAAATTTTAAAAAGAGAATATCATTAAGAGAACTTGGTAGGAAGTTATTCCATTACCAGGCACCTTCTCCTGCTCTACTGTGTAGAGAAATGGCCGTGATGCTGGCAGAGTATTTATTCAGAGAACTGTGGAATTGGATAGTAAAGAGTTAGTGGTCCGTCAGTCCCATGCCCCATATCCTCAGGGCATGTTTCCATTTGGACCCTTTGGTGTGGGAAGTATGCCTTGAATTTCAGCAGGGCTTTCATTAGCATCTTTTAAAAAAGAACTCCCCCATTTTAAAGCTTTCTTCCCTTAATACTTTAAATGTCCACATTTTCCTTGGGGTGGACACTTGCTTCAACAACTCAAATAATGCTACACTTTAGTAGACATTTTTATGAGGTGTGATGAACTCAGCTCAAGAACTAACTCTTAGATGAGGCTTTTCCTGGTCTTCCCTCTCCCCTCCCCAACCATGCCCCCAGCTACACATGCTCTCCCCAAATTTCTGGGTATATATTTTGAAGTTACTGATAGTTCCACATGTTATTTTCTCCAAATAGAATATAAGCCCCTTGAGGACAGGGGATATTTTATTTTTTTTCCCTGTATACCCAGCAACCAGCATGTTACTCAACACATAGTAAGGACTTAATAAATAATTGTTGAATTGAGTAGTTGAACTAGGTGAACACACTACTCAATATCTAGGCATGTGAGCTTGGGAAGACTTTTCAGAGCTTGTGCTCCTTTGGAATAACTGCTTGGGATCATCATTTCTAATAATAAAATGGATTACGATTTTGATGGATCTTTCACAAGTGGGATAATGTTATTTACGGAAGCTAGATGGCACAATGCATAAAGACATGACTTCAAACCCTGCCTCAGACACTTCCTAGCTCTGAGACCCTTGGCAAGTTACTTAGCTTTTGTCTGCCTCTGTTTCCTCATCTGTAAAATGAAGATGATAATGATAATAGCATCTATTTTTCAGAGTGTTTGGGATCAAGTGAGTTAATATTTGTAAAGCACTTTGAAAGCTTGAAAGTGCTATATATATAAATTCTAGTTTTTACTGTTTTATCAGCTATAATAGGGTCTCATCTGCAAGGCCCTGACGATATGCAGTACCTGTTTTCTTTGTCCTGTAGGAACATGGGACCTTAGGATTTAGGACTGGAAGAGGTCTTGGAGATCATCTAACCTAATTATCTAATTTCTTGGGGTTTATCCCGTCATTCAATAAAATATTCGATTATAATATTTATTGCGATGATGGCATTAATAACACCTGTTATCTGACCTCATCTTGTTTTCAGATATTCCTTAAAGTGGCTGAAGACAGTGGAGTAGATGCAGAGACCTCAGGTAATCTCCTTGGTTTAAGTTGTACTGTCTCTGTTGCACAGTTTATTATAATTAACCTGAGCTCACTCAATTAGAGTAAAAGAATATGAGAGCTAGAAAGGAAAGATGTGTTGTATATGTCTTTAAAGTCATTTTTTTTCCCAAGTTCATTTCCAGTGTGGAATTCATTTGTGAGTAATTGGAATAAATGGAAGCTAATAGCCCTCTCCCTCATTTTCCCCCCTTCACTTCAGATGGAACCTTACCTGCAAGAAGAAACAGGCGTGCTTTTGGGGACCGCCAGAGCTGTCTGCACCCATTTACTGAAGACGATGTTTTTGATCCCAATGACTCAGACATGGACCCAGGTAAATACCAATAAAAGCTATCTCGTATCATTTGAAACAGCATTTTCCCTCATACTTGCTTCTCAGAAGGTTTTTCTAGAAAGTACCATTTGCTTTAGATGACATTTATTGGTATGTTTGGAATAGGCAGCATGGTCCAGTGGAACCTAAGGTTGGATTTAGGGTCAGAGAGTCTAATTTTACTACTTGTGTTTCCTCATCTGCAAAAATGAGGAAGATAGAGAAGATGACCTCTTCTAGATACGCGAAACTGTAAAATCGTTGCAAAAGTGGAGACATTTATTTAATGTTTGCACACAGCCAAAATTGACTATGATTATACTAAGTGTATATATTTTCCCTCTCATATTTTTAGCATGTAAGTGGCTTGGCAAATGTCAGTAATGAATCTAATTTGTTCCTGGGATAATCTAGTCCAGGGGTTCTTAACCTTTTCTATGTCATAGAACAGGCCCCTTTGATAGTCTGGTGAAAGAGAAAGACCTCCTTCTTGGAATAATGTTTTTAAATATGTAAGACAAACCATTATGTTGAAATATTTTGCCTATAATATTCTCCTTGGCATCATGTTACATCCCAATGTAATTACTTCTTAAAATATGTTTATCTTATTTTGAAAACTGGAATAGTGTCTAAGAATTTAACCTAAAGACAGCAAGCAAATAGATAGAACTTTTATATCCATTTAAGTGCAAGGTCCTTGAAGGCCTACCTCTTTTTGTAACTCTAGTGCTTATTAGCACAGTGCCTAGCCCACAGGAGGCACATAAGAAATGTTTATTGACTGAACCGAAACATGCATGTTCGTTCATCCAGACACTTTTATTTCATGACCTTATTTTCAGAGTTCCAAGGCACGAACATTTGGCCGTTGTTTTGTGTTAGCTGAGCCATGCTTTTAAGGGTTGAATTCAGTGTCTTGCCTTTGAATGAAGATTAAGATTGACTGAATTCAGATCCTGTTGTAAGATTGACTGAATTTAGATTTTTTTTTTTGGTAAAGAGGATTGGACAGTTTGTTTTTTGTCATGAAAAATACTGATTAGTATTTTTTTTTAAATTGAATTGACTTGATTAGGCTCAGTAGCTGTGCAGCACCCAGATTTGCCTGAATGCATCTTTTAATGTTCCACCTGATTTCCAGTCATTGTTCACAGAGCTGGATTTGGTCATTTTCATCGTACAAAGGCTGGTGGGGGGGGAAGCTTTTTATCTGACATTTGAAGTTTCCCCCATATTTTCAAGAGTGAGATTCCCCATGATAGTTCTTTATTTCAGTAGTTGTTTTTGAGGAGGCACATGTCAGGAATTGGAATTTTAAAAATCAAGGGCACCCAGAAAATTAAAGGAGATGAAAAGTTGTGGCATTTGACTGAGTAAGATTGCTATGGCAACCTCTGAGGTGACACCCAGGATCCTTTTCTTTCAGAATCTCGAGAGACAGACCTACTCAGTGGCATGGATGGTAAAGGCTCCTGCCAGGTGAAGGGTTGGAAACTCACCCAACAGCAGTTCGTAGCCCTTTTGTGGAAGAGGTGGCTGATTGCCAGGCGTAGCAGGAAGGGATTTTTTGCTCAGGTGAGAAACAAGGGTTCTCTTTATACCTTGGGTGAGGCAGCGAGGCATCCATCTAGAAGACTTTTCTTCTTTTTGAGCATAGGAGCCAACTAAGAGGTCTGGGAGGCTGGCTGTGTAAATCCCTCACAAAGAATGAGAGATTCCTAGATTTATGTTATCCATGAACATGAAACCTGGAAGCCTGAGTTTCCTAGAAGTTGATGGTTAGATATGGACTGTTCGGAGTGGGGGTGGGGGATATTTTGTACGAGACAACCAGTCAGCCTACTTAATAATTTATGTGATCTTACCTGTTGCAAAGCAAATTAGCTGAAGGAAGAAATATGCTGGGGGTCTTCTGTTGGAGTTTTCGTATTAATATCGGCTTTCGTCCTTCTGACCTGATGGTTTCAGATTGTTCTGCCAGCGGTGTTTGTCTGCATCGCCCTTGTGTTCAGTCTTATTGTTCCTCCTTTTGGCAAGTACCCCAGTCTGGAACTGCAGCCGTGGATGTACAATGAGCAATACACATTTGTCAGGTACGTGCCCCTTCCTCCAGAGAATGGAAAACCAAAGAAAATAGAAAAGAAGCACTAAGTGCCCAAAGTGGTGAATGAGGTTACAAAGTGAACTATATTCTGTCCTATCTTATCTTGCCTCATCTCATCTCCATTGCAGCATCTGGTCTAGAGCAGAGAACAGTTAGCAAGTCCAAATTGTTTCCAAGTATACTTCTCATGTCAGGATTAGTATTTTTTTTTATGCAGGATACTATGCCTTGTTTAAAGTCCACACCTAAATGAGACTGTGTTTAAATTTTCATAATTATGTTCAATTTTTTCTATCAGGCCCATTGTTCAATTCAATTTAGAAACATTTTTACTGTGTGTGAGAAACTGACATACAAAAATGAAAAACATGACTCCTGCCCTGAAAGTGCTTACCATTTATTTGCAAAGTGGAAACTGCTACAAGTTATAAGTGAACTCACTTTGTAGGTGAAACTGATAGAAGAGGTTCTGATGGTGGCGGTCAAGGTCACTTCTTAATTTCTTAACATAATAAATTATTTGTTATACTAGAAGTGCAGTAACTCCACTCATGAATTTCCTAATCGTTCTTCCTTGTTGTGGACATTAGCTGTTACTTGGTCTTTAAGCAAAATGTCTGTTAACAGAATAGCACTTAGAAGAAAAGGAAAAGATCAGTTTTCTAGTAAGATAACAGTATTATCTGTGCAGTGATGTGGAAGAGCTAGGTTAAAAGGAGTATTAAAACTCAACAAATATGTTTACACTTTTTATCCTCTTATGTGCCTTAAATTTCTTAATCACATTTTGGATTCAGTTGATGTTCTTTCCCTTCCCTTCCCTTTCCCTTTCCCTTTCCCTTTCCCTTTCCCTTTCCCTTTCCCTTCCCTTTCCCTTCCCCTTTCCCTTCCCTTTCCTTTTTGTTTTTTTTTTTTTGTGCCACTTTCCACATCTCTATCTGAAGGCAAAAATAGTGGTGGTTATTGTCAAAGGACTCCAGAGCACAGCAACAGAACAACATGCTTTGTTCTAATGTCACCAATGGCCATTTTCACATGTCCCTGATAACTCTCTGTTGCCTATAAAATCACTTCACAGACATTGAGTCCATCAAACTTACCTCCTGTTTCCTGGGGAAGGGAAAAAACTGAATGTCCATGCGCAGGAAAATAACTCCAATGTACAATTTGATGGAGTCACTTCAGACAGCCAGTATTAAAATATACTAACTCCTTAAGTAGCCCCTTAAAAAATTCCATAAATTTCAAGACTTGACGGAAATTGGTGCTGCTTTCCAGTGTATGCTACAAGTTCTGGAAAAGTAACACTTTGGTAAATTAGATTTTTTTTTTTCTATTTTGACATTAAATCTTTAAGAGAAACATACCTGAATTCAATTTTTACTTGGAAAGTTCTATATTTCTTTTTTCTAATACTCACTGATATTTCTCTATGTGTTAAACTGATTTGAGATTTTAAGAAGCATGAGTTATTTTAGCGGTTCCTTAATTAGTTTATTTCTGGTATATCTGTAGCAATGATGCTCCTGGAGATGCAGAAACTCAGAAACTCTTGGATGCTCTCACCAAGAGCCCTGGTTTTGGTACCCGTTGTATGGAAGGACAGTCCATTCCGTAAGTACCATTTTAACAATAACAGTCTCTAGGGCTAATTAAATTTCTGTAACCTACGGTTTTCATGATGATCCATTGCCCACTGGATAGCCAGCATGCCATATCTATCATGTGCTCTTAGTACTTAAAAAAATTCAAAGCTAAAATAATTTGCCTACTTTTCACAGTAATAAGTATAAGAACTCTGAATTAGAGAATTATGGCAATATTATAAAATGCTTCCTGTTTGTACCCTGTTAGCATTTAATTGGCAATATTCCTCTATACTCCATGATCAGAGGAGTTTCCCCCAATTTCTAAGTATAATGCCATCCTTTTATGTGTTGTAAGGTGCAAGTTAATATGAACTCAGGTCTTCTGGCAGTCTTTTCTCTTCACCATCTAGCTACACCTACTCCTATTTGCTTCTGATGACTGTTTGACATATAAAATTAATTGCTGCAGTTAATAGAAGTGTTATGTCCTTATATCTTAGAACATAATTTTCTGGTCAGTTTTGTTCAGTTATGTAAAAATCCTGTTCACCCCAGTTTCTGTTCTTTTATACCTAGAATGTGGCTACTTCTTAATTCAGACAGTTATTTTTCTCAGTTTATTCTCTTGATAAGGACTGTCAGCCTATGTGTGGGAAGAAATTTGAAGGAGGCCCAAGTCTAAGTAAAGTAAAAAAAAAACTTTTTGTACTAAACCCAGTGGTTGATTTAATATTATAGGGGTATTCCTTTTGAAGGTGTTCCCCCAATCAATGCAGAATACCACCTGTTATGCATCTTTTAATTATAGAGAGCTGCCACTGAAAGGCTAAGTGACCAAATGACCTCCCCAGGTCACTCCCCACATAGTATGAGTCAGAGGTGGGACTTGACTTTGGATCCTTGTGGCCCTGAGGTTATCTTGTTCACTTTTTGAAAATGAGTATGTTTTTCATATTCAGTCTATGTCACCACACCATATTTTCCATATTTTTTCAAGTCACCAGCAGTGGCTCAGCAGTTACATCTACCACTTCTTCTAGTACCCAGAGATGTCATCTGTCTGAGCCTTCATTGAAGGCTTCCATGTTCCCTCTTATTACTTCCTTGCTTATCTATTGTCCTCAAATCTAAGGTGTTTGTCAATCTTTCATAGGTTCTTATTATTTCTATTTTGAAAACCCAAATTAGTAAAAGATAGTAAAGAGCAGTCAGCTGTTAACAGACTCCTGGGAAAATCAGATTTCTTCCATGTGACTTTAGATTCAATTTTCCACTTTCTTCAGGGATTTGCCCTGTGAGGTAGGTGAAGATAAATGGACTACAGCTTCTGTCCCTGAGTCTGTGACAAACATGTTCCTGAGAGGGAACTGGACAATGGAGAGCCCTTCCCCTTCCTGTGAGTGCAGTAATGACAAGATAAAGAAAATGCTTCCTGTGTGCCCCGCTGGGGCTGGTGGATTGCCTCCTCCCCAGGTGAGTTTATTTATTCATTCTCAGCATGTAACAAAACAATGGGTATGACAAGTATTTAGTTTGTTAAGCAAGAAAGGATAAGATTACACCAGGGAAATTTTTGTGAACTTAATCGAGGCGAGTTATTTTAATGCTGATGAAAATATGTAGGTCTTTAAAAGTACTGTCATTTTTTCTTGTGTAGCGGAATTGTATCCATGTTAGTGTTCTCTTCTCAATCTATAGTATACAGAAATCAACATTAAATATTTAAAAACATCCCTTTGGAGCATGATGTTCCTGCTTTTAAAATAAAGCAAACTATTAGCATCTCTTTAGAAGGTAGATTGTATTGCCCTCTCCTGATGGAGTGAGGGCCTTTTGGTGTTCAAAATGTTGAAGCAATTTCTCTGGCACACTAGCTTGGAGGTGAGTATGCAAGGAGGATCTGATAGATTTTATCCCTGCCTTCCTTTTCCATTATCAAAACTCATTATCATATTCAAAACTCAGGCAGAATACCTGAGACTTGAGAAAAGAAAACATGGTTGCTATTGCTTTGCATGTTAAGAGACAGTCTTTGTGTTAATGGGAACTCAACATGTAAACTCTAAGAGGCACAAAAAAAATCCTCTTGTGTTTTCTGAGTTGTCATCCCTTGTTTATTTATGCAAAATAATTACTGAGAAACCATTTTTATTTTGTGGTGGTAACCCTACTGAGCTTAAAAGACTAAGAGGTAGTTCAAAGCTGAGTCTACCATTACCTCTATTGATGATTCCCAATTAGATAAATATTTGTATATATTTATGTAAATGTATATTGTACATATTCTTTACATACTGTCTCCCTACTAGTGCCCTTGAGAGCAGAGATTGTTTTTTGCCTTTCTTTGAATCCTTGGTGCCTAGCACAGTTCCTGGTATGTTGTCGGAGATCAATAAATGCTTACTGACCATTGACTGACTTGATTATTGACCTGAATGGGTTACTGCAACAGCAGTTTCCTGCGACCCATGCTGTATAATTATAAAGGATTCCCAAATCTCATGGCTGTGTTCTCCAGTAATGTATCCATTTTCATGTGTACTGTTTAGTTTGAACAAATCATTACCACTGAATAGTAAAGACAATTATATTTGATTTGACAGAGAAAACAAAATACATCTGACATCCTTCAGAACTTGACTGGAAGAAACATATCAGACTATCTGGTGAAGACCTATGTCCAGATCATAGCAAAAAGGTACTAATTTTTTAACTTATGTTTAATTTATTAGAAATTATTAAGGGAAACTCTTTCTGATAGAATGGAGTGGATCTGTGTGGTGGTATGCTTGCTGACTTGTTAAGATGAGATTCCCAAAGTCAATTAGATGATTTGTAGTGATGTGTTTTCAATGAATTGCTTACATTTCTGTATCAATTTACATACATTGCCCCATTTGGCCTTTGTAGCAATCCTATGAGCTATATAGTACAAATATTGTGACTTGTCCCAGGGCCTTGCAGTTAGTAAGTAGAAGAGCCAGAATTTGAATACGGTCCCACATTACATTTTCTTATTTGAGTGTTTCAAGTAAGTATAGACAAGAGCTATGAGAGGTCAGAAAGAGATAACTTTAAATTCTCAGTATCTTCATGTATTTCTGAAATAGTTGTTTGCAGATTCAACATTTCTTTGTAGAGAAAAAGCAGTTTCTTTAAATCATATGATTAGGACTATTATAAGTACTGTCTCAGTAAAATGCAAACGTCCGGCATTATAGGTTAATTTGGTGCATTAACCATGTTAAAAAGCACACCGTTTGTAAGCTTAAGAAAAAGGAAGACATTGTGATCATTGACTTCCATCCCACCTGCTTGCTGCTTTCTTATCCTTTAAGTTTTCTTTTTCCCTTCACCTTCCTCCTTCCCGTTTTCCCTTGGCATTTACTATGCATGTTACTCATTTCTCCCTGGCAGGAGAAACAATTTTAGTGTCTTTGAATGATCTTTATCTGTTTTTTTCTTTTTTTTTTTGCAGCTTGAAGAACAAGATCTGGGTGAATGAGTTTAGGTAAGTCTGGGTTCTTTTTTGCACTTTTATTGGTTTTCCTTTGATTTCTCAGTCTCGTAATGGGAATGATGAAATGTTTTTGACTTGCATGTCATTCATTTGGGATTTTACACCTGACTGAGTGTGAGGGACATATGGGATGAACAATGTTGAATTCCTTTGTCTTTGTGTAACTAAACCATAGATAGATGCATACTCTAGAGCAGGAATGAAGGCCACTCATCCATGCATAAGGCTTTCTATGGGCTACACATTGATGTAATATTTTCTATATTTTATTCTATTTTAATATATTTTCTAAAATGTTTCCCAATTACGATTTAATCTGATTGGGTTGCATTCGAGGGTATTATGAAATTTATGTGACCCCATGTTTGATACCTTTGATCTAGAGATCCACAAGGAGCATGAATTTTGGAGTGCCTGACCAGCTCTAACTGTTGACCTCAAGTATCAAGTCCTCTCACTTTCTCTTGGAACCCCAGTGAGCACAGTATAGACCCTACTAACTTTTGACTTCAAGTTTGGCAGGAATGATGTTACAAAGTGACAAGTCTGTAACAGTTAAAAGTCTAGTTATATTTTACCCTCCAAGGCCAGATGAGTTTTCATAATTCCAAGGGACTTGAGAGTATTAAGGTCAGTTACCAGTGACCACACAAGTTTCCAAGATGCTAAAAGAAGAGTTCAGGTTCACTCTTGAGCTTTGGGTCCGAGATGTTCTTAGGGTAGGGAGAAAGCTATAATCAGCCTTAGCCACTTTGAGCTTTGAGGGAAAGGTAGAGAGGGAAAGAGGGTAAATAGAGAAGGCCTTTTTGGCATGCTTTGAACTAATTGAAAAGTAGGGTGGAAGAAGTAGCTGCTCATAGGAGAGACATGGTGCCAAAATCCTTTACTAGCCTCCTTCCCATTTCTTCCCTGAGCACTGGTGAATTCATTCCTGCATACTTTGGCAGAGTAGACACAAACTCTTGGAGTGTCTCCAGCATCCATGTCACTAGGCATGAACCAAAGGCCTATCTAATGTGGAACAGAATGCATCCCAGCCTACCAACCTCCAGGCTTGCTCAGGTCCCTAAATGCAGACCACTTGATAATGCACTTCACCAGTTTTCTCTTCATAACTCAGGGTTCTAATTCTGGAATTACATGTTTATCTGGATCCTCTTTGAATTTCTATGTTCTCACCCTCATCCATAAAGGCTTCATAAAGTAAAGTGAGAGCAGAAATCATTTAGACTGAGCCTAACTGCAGATTGCAGTGCAATTCTGATTTTAGATTTCCTTTGAGGAGGAAGCAATCCAAGGTTTAAACATAAATTATGAAGTCTGGGAGTGAGCCATTTAGTCTGCACTTAAACATCTGATTTTTTTTCAAGGTATGGCGGCTTTTCATTGGGTACCAGTAATGTGCAGGGATTACCTCCAAGTAATGAAATTAATGCTGCCATCAACCAAGTGAAGAAACTCTTTCAGCTGACCAAGGTATGGTGTAGTACAGCATATCCCAAATCGTACCTGGAAAATGTTTAACACTGTGTGTTGGCATATGTATTGGCAAGGCATATTACAGACAGAGGTGCTAACTGGATAATGCTGTCATTCATCATGAGGACATACTGCAGATAGGGTCACTGAGACTAGTAAATCTCTCTTTGCCAATTGCCTGGATTGACACTGACCAAGTATCCCTCTAGGAAGATTGTGGATTGGTGCCAGCTGGCTTCAAAGTACCTTACATGGCTCCTCCCCTCTCCTGTCCCATCCTTCACCCTTTGTTCCTAGGGAGGAAAACATGAGATTGGAACAAGCTCTATAGACTCAGTGTCCAAGGCTAGAGAGACACTGATAATAAAATAACATCATAAACAAATCAGAATAGTTTGGGCATTTGAGAGCTAGCACCAAGGGTAGGAGAGGGGGAGGAGAGCAGGAAAAGGGCTTGGGATTATATCAGCCCAGGGAAAGAAGTTATCTTCTTTCCTGGCTAGCTGGGAGTGCCAGGTCCCTGACTAGGTGCAGAGTCCTTTTCAAGCCAAATCAAGTGCTGAGCTTTGCTTCTCTCTATGCTGCTTCTCGCTTTCTCCTTTTAGCACTAATTTAAGTGGACCAGCAGTCCCTTCTATGGAGACCAAAGGAGAATCGCTTGATTTAAATGAAAAGTCCTTGAACCTTTATCAAAAATAGTTGGCCATTGATCCCCAGATAATCTGGTTATATGAATCTGCCTAGTGAAAAAAAGCAAACTGCGTTTTAAAGAGACATTCTTAAAACAGCGGCTAACTATGACAAAATGTGATTATTTTCTTTTTTAGTTGGCTATTGTCCTTGATTTGGTATAAATCATAGGTTCACCCACATATGCATACAAAGCCCTCAGTGCAGCTGTTGAAGGTTAACTTCAGGGGTGCCTGACCTTCCAGCCAGTGCCTTCTGAACCTCAGCATTGGCTTGTGCCACTGAAGCGTTTCAGCAGTGGTGGGACTCCCAGAGACTTGGTGGCTGTCCACACCAGCCAGCCTACTCCTTATGTGTTCAATTACCAAAACAAGGTGCAGCATTTTAAAATGCACAAGGCTGTTTTACATGTGAATTACCCTTCTTAGGTTTGTGTATTTTCCATGGTTTTCAGCTTAATAAAGAAAATTAAGTAAATCCAAGCAGATCTTTAAAGTCTTTTTGGGTAGATCGGGGTTGGGAAGGTAGGCAGTAACTGAAGACATTTCTTCTGCAATCTCAGGGCAGTGTGGTGTAGTGGAGAGAGAGCTGTCCTTGCAGTCTGGAATTTGTGGGGTCAAGTCCAGTCTTGGACACGTCCTAGCTGTGTGACCATTTAATTTCTTGGTTTCTCAGACAACTCCCTTAACATTATAAATTATAGATAAATAGCCTGTCTCACATCAGAAGTTCTTTAGCCTAGTAAAATTAAGTCTAAACAAGAAAGAAAATAATATAAAATAATACAGACAGGTACCTATTTACTCTTTATAAAGGTAAAGTATATTCCCTGCCAGTATGAAATGTAACATTCGATTTTGTGTGTGTTCTTTTTCATTCATAGGACAGTTCTGCAGATCGATTTCTCAATAGCTTAGGAAACTTCATGGCAGGACTGGACACCAAAAGTAACGTTAAGGTAAATAAATCCCCACTACTGCTGGCCTCAGGAGAACTGCAGGCCAAGTCTTACCCTTCCCCAGATAATTAAGGTTGAGTAAGAGTATTCATAAGAAGAAAGGACAAATCTGTGATTCTGCCTTGTAGGCAAATAGGTGTCATGGTGGATGAAGTGGTAGACTTGAAATCAGGAAGACCTGAGTTCAGTTCCAGCTTCAGACACTCACTACCAGTATGACAAATCACTTAACCTCTGCTGCCTCAGTTTCCTCCACTATAAAGTAGAGATAATAGCATCTACATCCCAGGTTTGTTGTGAGGATCCAGTGAGATGATATTTATAAAAGCACTTAGCGCGGAGCCTGGCACATGGTAGATGTCTACTAAATATTCTTCCCTTTCCTCCTTTCCCGTGCATGATATGTGTTTATGTAATGTATTTTTTATGATTTGTATATGGATTCCTTTCATGAGACATGTGTAAATTGGGTATAAATGTCCAATTCTGAGTGAATTGCTTGAAGAAAGTTAGTTCAAAGTCAGCATTTTTATCTTTCAGGTGTGGTTCAATAACAAGGGTTGGCATGCCATTGGCTCCTTCCTGAATGTCATCAATAATGCAATCCTCAGAGCCAACTTGCCCAAAGGAGAGAATCCCAGCAGCTATGGCATTACCGCTTTTAATCACCCTCTGAATCTGACCAAGCAGCAACTCTCCGAAGTGGCTTTGTAAGCTTTAGGGTTGGGGAAAGAAGAAAATATTGGGGAGGTGGGCTTCATTCACCCATTTAAATTGTCCCATAGTTATTAAATGCTTACTGTTGTAACCTCTGGGAGAAGATAGAAAGATCAATAATTTATAGTCCTGGCCTTCATGGAGTTTAAAGCCGTGAAAGAGTGTTTAACATGCGAAAATGACTCTAAGACAAATTAGAATATGAGAGAGGGAGAGACAGAGTGCTAGCATTTCCTGAGGTGTGAGAGGGAAAGAACATTTTCAAATTGCGGAATGGGGAGAGGCATTTGAGCTAGGTCTTGAAGGATGGATAGAATTTCAACAGGCGGAAGTGTAGGGATTTTGAGAAAGTATGGGAAGAGCCTTACACAGGTATAGTAAAGGGGCGTGGGGGGGGGTGCTGTAAAGGCATAGGTGGAGGAAAAAGCCCAGGATATGTACAAGGAATGGTGAGTAGTTCAGTTTGGCTAGAATACAGAGTCTAGGTAGGCTGTTATATGAAATAAGGCTGGCACCTCTCCCATATGGTAAAATCCCTGAGGGCAGGGATTATGCCATTTAAAATTTTTATTGTAGTGCTATGACACATCTAGTATTTTCATAACTTTTCAAATTTTAACTTTGTTGATATTCAAAGAGCCTGATGATTTTGACAATCTTTTCCAAAGTACACATTTTAATTTATGATTTCTAATACCCAATTGAATTTCTTCCTGGTCTAAGGGACCCTTTGAAATTTGTTTTTTCAGGATGACTACTTCGGTAGATGTCCTTGTTTCCATCTGCGTGATCTTTGCGATGTCTTTTGTCCCAGCCAGCTTTGTTGTATTCTTGATCCAGGAGCGTGTCAGCAAAGCTAAACATCTACAGTTCATCAGTGGTGTAAAACCGGTCATCTACTGGCTTTCTAACTTTGTCTGGGATATGGTAAGAGCAAGTTGCTCAATAGCTCTTTTGGGGTATGTTCTTTCACAGTGCACGGCAGAAATCGATAGTGTGGGAAAATACTCAGTAGGATTAAAAAGAGATAACAAATAAAGGCAAATAAAGCAGCTGCACGGTCTCTTACTCTGTTTCATCATTCTTAATTATCATTAAAATTATGGTGTAATGCTAAGAGCCTTGGACTTGGAATCAGAAAACCTGCGCTTAATAAGTTTAATCATAGGACCTTGGGCAAGTTACTTCACTCTACCTTCTTCAACCCTATACCTTTCCTGTGCCTCAGTGTCCTTCTTTGTAAAGCAGAGTAATTGGACTTGATCTTTAATCTGATCTCTAATCTAGCTACAGATATGAGGAATCTTTTCTTCATCAATGGGATGGCAGGGAGTGGGGGAGAGAAAATAGATTTCTGTTCATTAAAAACTCTTTAAAATAGATTGAAAGGTGCTACAGATGTGGAATATTGCATGCGCTTTTAGATGAGGTCACTGTATTGTAGTTTTATATAAAACTTGAAAAAAGATCTCCATGTTACATTTTTATTAATGCAGCCAAATTGTATAAGCTGGGTTACATAACTGACTTACATTGAGCTTGAGATAATGAAAACTTCCGGTCTTTTTAAATGTGTTGTTATCTGTTTATATCATCTCCATTTTGTACTTTTGTAATTGATTTTCTGGACTTACATGCAGGACTTTTCACCCTGGTGAAATTTCAACTTTAGTCAAGCCTCCCTGTTGGTTTTTTTTTTATCTTGAAATTTTTGAATTTCACCTGTTGTAGTCAATCTTCCAGCCTTGTGTTAGCATCAGATTTGTAAAGTATGTCTTTTATGACTTTATCCAAGTTACTCATTAAAATATCAAACAATATAGATCTGAAGACTTACCATTACCATAAATCATAAAAACTCATAAAATACCACAGCCATATGGTATTTTTACTGTAGAGGTTCATTTCATTTATTCAACCATCTATCGATTTTTTCCAGCCTGAGTAAATAGGTTCTAGACATCGAGTTAAAATTTTTCAGGTTCAACATCTGAACACATTAACGACACAAGTTTTGAAACTGACCTTTCCACCATGATATAATTCTGCAGCTCATTTTATGGGTCCTTTTTAATGGGCTCATTTTACAGGGAACACAATATCATTAAAAACACATTTCATTGGATGTAGATCTTGATTAGAGACTTAGCTTAAATATCAGATAACTCTGTGACCTTGAGTATTTAGGTCCACTGTCTGAGCCTCAGTTTCTGCATCTGGAAAATGAAAAAAATAGTAATACCCTACCTTGCCTCATCGTGTTATTGGGAACGTAAAGTGAAATAATGAATGTGAAATTGTAAAGGAAAAGGTGCTGTATAAATTAAAATATAAGAGTATTGCTATTTTTATAATTAGGTAAACTGTAATGTGACTTTATATCATTACTTGAGATGATCTGTGAATTCATAGGTATGGGTATGGCTGTGGGTATTCCCTCTGACAGTGTAGACCCTTCCATGCCGTAATAGTCCGACTTCAAGAATTTATATGCTTCACTAATTTCCTAAGAGAATTCATTTATTATTATTAATAATAGTAATAATTTATTTTCTGCCAATTAAAAGGAAGCTCTTGAAACTTAATTCTCATCTTTCAGTAAGTATGCTCCATGTACCATCTAGGAATAAATGTTAAAAAAGATGGAAGCAACATGAAGTTTATGAGATATTCCAAGGGTAAAATGCTTGTCAGAATTTATTGCCCACTACTTGGTTAATACCATTCATCTGCAGTTATTCTCAGATATGTTTAATTGTCCTGTGTTATTGTCAGAAGGAGAAGGTTTGGATAGAGCTGTGAAGCTAAGGACAGACTCTTATTTTATTTTTCTTTCAGTGCAACTACGTGGTACCCGCCACCTTGGTCATCATCATCTTCATCTGCTTCCAGCAAAAGTCCTATGTGTCTTCCACCAACCTGCCTGTGCTGGCTCTTCTGCTCTTACTTTACGGGTAGGCATTTTAGGTCTAGAGTTTGCAAAGTGAAGGATCACTGAAACAAGAAATAATGCTTAATTTGATCATGTTTTGTGCCTTACCAGGTGGTCGATAACCCCTCTCATGTACCCAGCCTCCTTTGTGTTCAAGATCCCCAGCACAGCGTATGTGGTCCTCACTAGTGTGAACCTCTTCATTGGGATTAACGGAAGTGTGGCCACTTTTGTCCTAGAGCTTTTCACTAACAATGTGAGTATGGTGATTCCTTTTCATGTTACCAGCATCTTGATTGTAAATACCTGATGGGTTGCTGTGATTATCAGAGAGGAAGTGTTGTATTGTAGAACAGATGCTAGTCCTGGAAGACCTGGGTTCAAATCCCACCTCTGGCACTGGCTGGGTGGTCGTGGACAAAGCACTTAACGTTAAGTCTGTGATCCTCAAAATCTTCATATGTATGATAATGCCTGTACTGCTTCCCTCAGAGGGTTATGTTAAAGCTCAGATAAGATGTGTGTATGTGAAGTACTTTGTAAAATCTAAACCACTAGAGAAATGGCAGTTATTATTATTACTTAAAATACGTGTTTGCCTCTTTGAATAACCAAATTAATGAGATCATGTAAGTATTGGGTGTTGGAAAAGATGACAGTATTTGCTTTAGAATGTACTCTAATATCATGAATTAAAGCAAAACTGAGATGCTATGAGGTTCCACCTCATCTGTTTGAGTGAAATTTCCTTAGTAAATAATAATGACTTTTATATAATACTTGGTTCAAAATTACTTCTCTCACAACAGTTTTGAAAGATAGTGCAAGTAGTGTTACACCCATTTTACAGATGAAGAAACTGAAGCTCCAAGAGGTTGAACAACTTGCCTGTGGTTTTACACCCAGGAAGTAGCAGAGACTGAATTCAACCCCAGCTCTTCTGATTCCCAGTTCAATTCTCTTTCCTGTATTCCTAGGGGCCAAGTTTTTCCAGTAGCTATACGTTTCACCCCTTTAACCAAGACTTTTTCCATTTCAACCTATTTTGATGGAGATCTAATTTCCTGCCTTCAGGAGCGCAGAGTACGTTGGAACACCATTTAACCATTTTTTTGTTAATAATTATGGTCACCATTTTGGATATAAGCTAATGTATTTTTCTCTACAACAGTGATAATCGTTGGTCCTCGTTAAGGTTTGTAGGGCTAATTGTCACTATATTAATGACCCTACCTAGGCTAGTGAACTTTTGAGCTGTTTCTTTTCTTACTTTTTCTTTTTCTTTGTTGGAGGCAGTCAGGGTTAAATGACTTCTCTAGGGTCACACAGCTAGTAAGTGCCTAAGGCAGGATTTGAACTTAGGTCCTCCTGTTTCCGGGGCTGGTGCTGTATGGACTATGCCACCTAGCTGCCCCTTTTTGAACCGTTTCTGCTTTTTAAAGTTTGCCTGAGTCCTTCTTTGCTGTTGTGACGTTGTCTACAGTTACTTTTGTCTCTTTCCCATGATCCTTTCTTTCTGCCTTTGATCAATTCTGATTTGTTAACCAGAAGCCGTATAACACAAACCTTGTTTAGCTTAAGTGTAATAGAAAAGTAATGAGATTATAAGTGAGGACTTTCATAAGTAAAATGAATATGCTTCAGAGCACATGTTATGTCATGTTCATTTTGGCTACATGGAAGCTTTTTGCTTCTTTGTTTCTCACTCTTAGTTGTGTTCTGGATAAGTAGCATTGCCAGTTATTGTAAACACTCTCTTTGGCATAGCCTTTGAGAAGCCTGGTCCCCTCTCTACCATCATAATTCAATGAAGTGTCACTGAAAATGAATTTGGAATGTATATCAGAGTAAAATTATAGCAGAATATACACAAGCCACTGGCTAAATGTCCACAGTTTCCAGTTTGTTTGCATTTTCTCCAACCTAAGGCATTATTATAAGCTCTCCAAAGGATATTTCTTATTTCATCAACTATGATTGCTACTGCTTTTTAGTAACTGAAATCAGAGATTTGCATTAATATAATAGAATCTCAAAGTTCAGCAGAACTTCTTTAAAGGCCACATATTCCATCTTGTACCTGAACAAGTCTCCCATCTCCCAAACCAAGTGGTTGCCTAACTTCTACTTGAGATACTCCACTGAAGAGGAACTTGCTCCCCCAGAGCAATCTACTCTACATTTGGATACCTTAATTGTTACAACAAAATTTCCCTTAGATTGAGCTGAAATTTGTCTCTCTGCATCGCTCCTAGTTCTTCCCTCTGGAGCCAAGTGGAATAAATTAAATTTCTCTTTTTTTGATGATAGCTGTTTTCAAATGCTTGAAGTTGCAAAATCTTTTGTAAGTTTCTTTTCTTTAGGTTAAACATCTCCAGTTTCTTCTCTTTGCCAACAGGTCTGCTCTTTATTCCAATTTTTATAGTATGCCATTGATAATGCTTGGGGTTTTTTTTTGTGTTTGTTTTAACAGAAACTCAACAATATTAATGATATCTTGAAGTCTGTCTTCCTGATATTCCCTCACTTCTGTCTGGGCCGGGGGCTGATTGACATGGTGAAAAACCAGGCAATGGCTGATGCGCTAGAAAGGTTTGGTAAGTGAATATGCCCTTCATTACTGTATATTACTTTGATATATATTGTACTGTATGTTAACATTAATGGCCTTAGGGCATTACTCACTCTGAGCCTCAGCTTTCTAACCTGTAAAATGGCATAATGATGACTTACCCTGTATACCTCAGTGTTGTTGTGATGATCAAATGTGAATGAATGAAGGAATGAAAAATAATTTTTAAATGCTTACTGTGTGCTAGGCACTTTGTTAAGTGTGGTAATTTAATAAAAGCAGATGAGATAGTGCCTGCTCTCAAAAAGCTTGCCTTCTAGTAGGAGGAGATAGGGCAGATAAGGGAAGAACACAAACTTGGGGAGGTGGGAATGGTTCTCCAGTTGCACATCCAAGCATGTGTAGGAGCTAATGGGCAAGATACGGTGAAAGTTTACTTAGCGGAGCCTCAATTCTGGGAGAAGGAAGAGGAAGACCAGACAGCTGATGGGAGGGTTTGGAGCAGAATACGTGTCCATTGCTTGGTAAATTGTAAAGTATTATTTGTTGTTATTTGAATTTTAAAAGAAATACTTGTGTTATTAGGAAAGGAACTATTTTATAGATGTATATGTAGTCACAGCACACCGAATGATCATAGTGATGAGTAACTCCATCCTAGTGAATACCTTATCAAGTCTATAGTTTAATGGCTTTATAAGCAATCATTCTTGGTTACCCAGTTTTGATCTTACTCAGCAGTGGATGGTGGCCATCATCCTGGATAGGCGCACAGACCAGTGTGCAGGAGATGGCAGAATCCTAAAACGTTAATGTCCGCATCCCTTTACTTCTGTCTAGCTGCTCTTTTCAGAGCGGGGACTGATAAGTGTGCGTGCTCTGTTTGGTCTTCACTAGGAGAAAACCGTTTTGTCTCTCCACTCTCCTGGGACTTGGTGGGAAGGAACCTCTTTGCCATGGCCGTGGAAGGAGTCGTCTTCTTCCTCATCACAGTACTGATCCAGTACAGGTTCTTCATCAAGCCTAGGTGAGCTGATTTCTCAGATTTCATCGAGTGCTCAATATTAGGGGTTACTCATGGAGGAGGCAAGGAGACATGCTTCAGAAAACACAGACTGGAAACCAAGGTTGATGGCAAACACATATCGTTACGAGTAAAACTCAGATTTCATAGTTTCATAGAATTTTGGCATTGAAGGAATCTCCCGTACTACATCCTTAACAAGCGGCCATCTAGCCTTTACTTAAGAACCTACAGTGATGGGAAACTCACTAGCTCTTGGGGCAGCTCATTTTTTTTTTTTTTCACGGCTCTTGTTGGGATGGTTTTCCTTATATCAAGCAATAAGGTACCTCTTTATAATTCCCACTTCTTGCTTCTACTTCTTCCTTCTGGGGCTAAACAGATAAAGCCTAAGCCTTCTTTCACACAGTGACCTTTCAGATAATTGACCGTAGGAATCATGTCCACTTTCAGTTTTCTTTTCTCCAGGGTAAATATCCTTAGTTTCTCCAGTTGATCCTCATATCTCATAATTTTCCAGGCCCTCAATCTTGGTAACGCTCATCTAAATATTCTAGATACTCTAGCACCAAGAATCTAGGGCTGTCTTAACTCCCCAGAGAGGCTTCTAAACAAAATGTTGAGATGTATCCGAAGCTATACTTCTTTAGGCTTCTGAGATACAAGGTGTTCATGGGGAATTAGCTTTGATTTCAAGTCAGGGAAGACCTTTGTTAACATCTGGCCTCCAAAATTAATAGCTATGTAAGCATAGTCATTTAGTATTTTTCAACCACCATTTCCTGTTCCATTAGGGACTGTCTTTGACAGTTCAATTTAGGAGTTGGTTTCCATTGGAATAATATATTCTCTATTTTTCCCTCAAGACCTGTAATTGCAAAACTTCCTCCACTAAATGATGAGGATGAGGACGTGAGGAGAGAAAGGCAGAGGATATTGGATGGTGGCGGACAGAATGATATTCTAGAAATCAAAGAACTTACCAAGGTGAGGAAATGAATAACTACTTTAAATTTTCTTTTTTCAAATGTCTGTTTTGTGTTCCTAGCGAACACTTGAAGTATGTATTATTTCACTTCGCAAAGAAAATGTACTCCTAAAACTTATTTATAAATTGAATTTTGACAAAGGAGTCTTTTGTAAGACCATTACTCCATAATGTATCTGCTTTTATTTGTTCAGATTTTCATATATAAGGAAATGATATACAGTGATATAAGAGGAACTCACAGATTGTTTATGTTTGGTGAAAACAAAACTAGGGAGAAAGGAAAGTCTCATTTTGAGTTATATGGAGCCTCTGATTGTTATCCTAAGGAAAAAAGTAATTTTTTGTATTTGCCCCAACACTAAGAATAAACCTTTATGATGGTGGTAGTGGTTTATCTATATTGTCTTAGTGGTAAGTTTCTGACCTTGAAGTATGGACAAGAAGGAATTACTGACTAGCAGGACAGCTTTGAAAGTTATATATTGAAATTTTTGTGAACTTCGAAAAGTATGCTCATGTGGTAGAGATTTAGTTTCATGTATAGTCTTTTACATCTGTTCTATAATGCATGGAAATGCTCATTTTATTAGATGTTTGTTAAAAAAAAAAGAAAAAGGTGACCCCCACTGAGTTTAAAAATGGAAATTAAGATTCCAAAAAGCAGGCTAATTTTTGTTCTCAATCTCTAAACAAGACAGAAACTCAGGGTATCACAATGCCAGGTCTTCATGGTCCTATGAATTTATGAGAGCCTTACCAAGAATATTTGTTCCTGAGACTGCTGGATTTTGAAATCTTTGTTTTCTTTTAACTTAGCATTCTTGGGATGACCTTGAATCACCGATGCTTATGTATTTCTGGATGTGATTTATTTTAGGTCTATAGAAGCAAGAGGAAACCTGCAGTTGACAGGATCTGTGTCGGCATCCCCCCTGGAGAGGTAATGTCAAAGCTGTCACATTTGTTTTTATACCAGTTAATGGAGTTTGTGCTAAGTCAATTAGAAGAGGAGTGGAAATAGGAAATTTAAAAATAAAGTTCATAAACATATTTAATTAGATGTTCTATAGGACATTAATAATGTAACGAGCAGGCAAACCCACATCCATATAGTGATTTTCAACATGAGCTATTTAAGATAATTCCATGCTTTCAAACCATTTCTTTTCTGATCCAGCCTGTCCACATAAATGATGAAATTCAAATAAATATGAAATGCAATTTCCCCTTTCTTGTCAATAATGTTTAATTTTTGTTCTTAGATTGGATGGTAAAATTGGATCCTGCTTCTTGTTTGCTACATATTGATTTTTACCTTCAACTTTGATCATTGAGCTGCTGCCTGTATTTGAATGTGTGTATATATATACATATATATGTATATATATACATATATGTATGTATGTATATGTGTGCAGGTAAACACACACACTTCAAAAGAGCCACTATTTCATCATTGTGGCTGCTCCCTCCGTCAGTGTAGATTGCAACCTCTGTATGCCTTGGTAGTCGTTGATTTTTGTTAATTTTTGTGGCTGAAAAAAGGACATCATCACTTGACAGTTATCTGGTGATGAGCCTCCCTGTAGTCTCTGATCCATTAATATATTGGTCATTACGCATATGCTCAAAATCATATGCTCCTATCTTAGCTGTAAGTATAGGTGTTAAGTGGGAGATACAGACAGACAGACAGACATGGTCTAAAAATATCGCAATATTTAGTACCCTCTGATCTCTTTTACAAATACACTGTAGAAATGAAAATGAGGGTCATTTGTTGGTTTTTTTTCACTTTTTTGTTTGGTCATGGCCAGAGAATTTATTGTCTAGTGGCTTCTTAGCTAGGTTGACCTTTGGGCAGCAGAATCAGCTTATTCCTCAGACCATATTTAAAGCCTTTCACATTGTAGAACTCAGCTTATGCTTCTCATGTCTTAGCCTCCTAAACTAAAGATCTTCCTCCGTGACATAATCAGGCATGAGAGTAGGATTTTGTGTATATTTCTGCATGTATACATATATCTACATTACATGTATATATTTATATGGATTATGTATTTTCTACAAGATTTCTGCTTCTCAAAAGTATAATAAGCTTTTTTGTCATTTAAAAAACTAATGAAGAACATATTTAATATTTTAAGATTGTGCTCTTTGAAAGCTTTTCTGCAGTGGTTATATGAAATCTAGTTTATGTTTGGTATTTAATGGTATCATTATTCTTGGGCACATGGTCTGATTCAACTCACCTAGCTTTCTTTTTCAGTGCTTTGGGCTTCTGGGAGTGAATGGGGCTGGAAAATCATCAACTTTTAAGATGCTCACTGGAGATACCACTGTGACAAAAGGAGATGCTTTTCTCAATAAAAACAGGTGAGAAATGGCCTTTCTTTTTGGCATTTTGCCCAAAGTCCCCTCAAATATCTCTTCCGTCACCTTTCTGATTATTCTGCAATTACGTTATCAGGTATTTTCTCCCTTGCCCTGTTTCCTCTGTTAAAAGCTTTGGAAGTTTAATAATCCTTTACAAGAAGTCATTATAGTAAAGCAAAATCTTGATATCCTTATTTTTTTAAAAGAAGTCAGTGAATGATGACACTACTTGAGTTATAGACTATGAAGGCTCAGCTGAAACTCAACAGAGTGTGCTGGAAGGGGCCACTTAGGTGGTATGGGAGCTAGGAAACCCCTACCTACTTCTCTTGTGTTTTGCAGTATCTTGTCAGACATCCAAGAAGTACATCAGAACATGGGCTATTGCCCTCAGTTTGATGCCATCACTGAACTGCTGACAGGAAGAGAGCACGTGGAATTCTTTGCCCTCCTGAGAGGTGTCCCTGAGAAAGAAGTTGGCAAGGTAATGATGGCTTAAAATCAAAGCCAATGGTGCATCTGTCTATAGTAGGCATACTTTCTAAAATGTATTCATCCTATAAGCTTTCCAGAATAAGCTTAGTGAGGAATCAGCTCCCCACTTTTGTTTTTCTGATGAAATAGAAATAACCATATGGAATTTCAATTCCTTCACTCACTATTTCTGTGTTTGTGAGATGCTGTGGTGAGTGGACCATGGGAAGATGACACAATGGAGCTGTGTTGCTATGACCCACTATTATTGGTTCCATGTTGCAATTGAACGCTAAGTCATCAATTTCTTCTTTCCTGCCTTGGCAGGTTAGGGCAGTGCATAGTGGAGGGCTATGTCTCTTTCCTTCATTAGTGTTCACATGTGTGCTGCCAGAGAGGAAATCCTTTGTTCTTGTAGATCGTTGGGTTGTTTTGTTTTTTTTTTTAAATAATTTTCATTTATTTCCCTTTTTAAATTCTCAAGTGACAAGGCTGAGTGATTAATATAAGTTATGTAATTTTTTTGACACTGAGTTTATTCTACTGCTTCCCATGGCCTTTATCTTCAGGGTTGTATGTCAGGGCCTTCGTCTCATCAAGTGCTTTCTTCCTCAAATATAATACTGAATCGTTTGGATAGGAACTGAACTTTGTTGTCTCTATAAAATATTCGTGCTGTTACAAAATTGTCTGCCTATGACCCTGGAAACAGGTCAGGGCCATTCTTTCCCTTTGTTAATTTTTAGTACAGGCTGTTTTTGACAAAGCACATTTAAACAGGGAGTCAAATTCTGTCCTCAAACATGGAAGAAAGAAGGGGAATTACAAAATGTTGGTCTTTGAGTTTCCTTATAGTAAAAGAGATATTTATAGAATTGGGATCTGTGCATTTCAGGTACTATTATACAATATCTTGCTAATTTGAAGTCAAAAAAATGTAAACTAGATTTCTCTTCTTGCTGTAGGTTGGTGACTGGGCAATTCGAAAACTAGGTCTTGTGAAATATGGAGAAAAGTACGCTGGGAATTACAGCGGTGGCAACAAGCGAAAACTTTCAACTGCTATTGCTTTGATTGGGGGACCTCCAGTGGTGTTTTTGGTAAGTGCTAGACAGTCACAGCTCTTTGGAGCTTGTTCCATGTTGGGAAAGAAGACTGATTTTTTGACTGTTATTCAGAAACATTTTAAATTCATATAAAGTCACTATTTGAAAGAAATTGTATGTGATGAGCATTATTCTTCTATCTTTTTAAATGCACTTATGTACTAGTTTTTAATGATTATCATTATCATCCGTGTTCTCATGTGCTGCCAAAGAGAGGAATTGTTTTGTTTTGTTTTTGTGGGTTCTTAAAAAAATAATTTCCGGTGGTTTCCCTTTTCAAATTCTAAAGGAGCGCTAAATTATAATTAGGGCTTGGTTCGTGTAAGTGAATTGTTTAACATAACATCTCTGTGCTATTTACTAACCCAAGTGAAGAGTAAAGTTCAAATTAGGCACAGGAATAAAAAGGAAGTTAAATTTAATAATAGCAACAAAAAAATGGGCTGCTCTTAAGGACGTTAGAGTGGAAAGCCCTGGTTTTAGAACTGGCCAAGTTATCGTGTGTTCATGTTATTTGGATCAACTTTACATACAACACGATTGCCTAGATATAGATAGGCTTAGCCCCTAGAGCATCTTTTTTTTCATAAAGACCCAATCTGTCAATCCATAAGCATTTATATGAGGAAGAAGACCCAAGGGTGAGGACAGACACAGATAGGGTCGCAGGAGACTTGACATCCTCACATAGTAGGAATCAAATCTTTTACTTCTCACTGTCTAAATCTCAACGGTTATTACTCTACGACTTAGAAGGTCTGAAATAATGGTGTAACTCGACATTACCAAGGAAATGAATAGTAGTGAGGCTAGAATACTAGAATAGATTTGGAGCTGAGGGGAAACTTAGAGCTCATTTAAATCCAATCCTTTCATTTTAATGTTGAGAAAATTGAGGTCTAAGGAGGTTGTGGCTTCCCTCACACAGAAGTAAGGTGCAGAGCCCAGAGGTGAACCCTCATCCTCTTGACAACAAACTATATAACCTTTCTGACATGCCATGCTTTACCTAGCTGCTGGCTCCCATCAGGATTCTGGGTGCAGAATGCTGTATAGGTGGTTTATCAGAAAAGCTGACATTGGAAAGGAATGAACTCTGAAAATCCTTCCTAATATCATAATATTATAATATAATATAAAATTCTGTGATTCTGTACTTGTATAGCATCCACTCTATCTTGAACTCATTAGTAGTAAGAAGTTTCCCTTTTTAAAAAAATGAAAAATTCTTGTTTCCTTTATTTCTCCTCACAATACCCCTGTATAGTACAGGTATCATTAACACTATTTTATAGATGAGGAAACTGGGCACAGAAAAGTGATGTATATTAAAATACTTGTCATGTGCTGATTTTGAGTTTAGTGTTCATATTGTTTAATTAAAAAAACAAACTGCTCCCAAATGAGATCTAGTCTTAGTTTTTTAAAATTGAAGTGTCATAAAATGTCATTTGGAAGGAACATTAAAATTTATCTTCTTTGGCACATCCCTGAGGAATCTTTGCAAATCCCTGAAAATGGCCATCCCTAGAAAGTGTGTCCCTTCTTAATTAATGTGGCAAAGAATTCCCTTAACATTTTAGTGAGCATTACAGAAACAGAACAATGGTTATGTTAGAACTTCTTGAAATATTTTGCATTTAAAAAAGAATCTATCTTCAATTTTACATTGTAGGATGAACCAACCACTGGCATGGATCCAAAAGCCCGTCGTTTCTTGTGGAATTGTGCCCTAAGTGTAATTAAGGAAGGAAGATCTGTGGTGCTTACCTCCCACAGGTAAACAGTGGTCATTTGGTTCCAACTCACTTTTCTATCCCCTGCATCTCCAAATGGAGTGGCATTTAAAAACCATCCTGAAATGAAGTGGAAACTAATTCTCTATGTTATGTTGCACTTCAATTGCATGTTATTATTGTATTGTAACATACTGTAAACACCAGATCTCAGTGTGATGGTTTATCCACTCTCTGCAAAGCTAAGGAATTGTTTTGCTTTTTGCACAGTATGGAAGAATGTGAAGCTCTCTGTACCAGAATGGCAATCATGGTCAACGGGAGGTTCCGATGTCTTGGCAGTGTCCAGCACTTAAAGAACAGGTGAAACCTTGGTTTTCGTGGATGACTGAAAGTGGGGGATTAGACAGTTTTGCCCTTTCCTAACGTAATTCAGTTTGGGAGATCTAAAACTGCAAGGTAAATAGGATTATTGAATTGAATTATTTTTCTAGTACTTCTTCTGGAGCCTGGAAAGAATACTCTATAGTTTTCACAGTTATCAAGTCTCATTTCCCCCATAATATAGGTTTTCTTTGGATTAAAATTCTTTTCAGAAGTTTTCTAAGAAATCCCTCTACTTGGTTTTGTTGGTTTCAGATTTGGAGATGGCTATACAATAGTTGTACGGATAGCAGGCTCCAATCCTGACCTGAAGCCTGTTCAGGAATTCTTTGGAGTCGCCTTTCCGGGAAGTGTCCTCAAAGAGAAACATCGAAACATGCTTCAATACCAGCTTCCATCTTCACTGTCTTCTCTGGCCAGGATATTCAGCATCCTTTCCCAGAACAAAAAGAGATTCCACATAGAAGATTATTCCGTTTCTCAGACAACACTTGACCAAGTAAGTTTTCTGTGGGATAAAAACTGATTCATTTTTAAATGGGTGAGGGTTTTTATCCTGGTCAGTCCTCAAGCAGAGTTTAATACACTTTACTACTCAGTTAAATGATTCCAGGAGGTGAATCCTCCACTTTCCTGTAAGGTTGCCTATGGGTACAGTTTAGAATTTTTTTTCTTCTGGTTTTGGTGGGGCCAGATGCTTTTTTTCATTATGGAGGATTGAGCAGCTGATGAATTATAAACAGCTTTTTATCAATTTATAAATTAAATAACTATGGTAGATAGAGGGAAAATAATAATGTGTTCTTTTTTTCCTTTTATCCAAATTCTCCAATCATGTTGTTATGAATTCCCTGCCCTACCCAATGTCAAGATTGAGGGTGATTTGGGGTAAACAGAGGAAAGAATCAATAACATGATAGAAATTAATCAAGGATTACGCCTTTCTTTTGACAGGTATTTGTAAACTTTGCAAAGGACCAAAGTGATGATGACCACTTAAAGGACCTATCATTGCACAAAAATCAAACTGTTGTAGATGTTGCAATTCTCAAATCTTTTCTGCAAGATGAGAAAGTAAGAGAAAGCTATGTCTAAGTTACCCTCTCCTTCTTGAGAGAGGCTGAGAGACAGGAGGAACCAGAGGCCTTCCTTTGCAGGGAGAGTCCCATGTTCCAGGGGACAGGGCCCGAGGATTTCGTGGGAAAGAAACCAGACTGGACCCTGTGCTGATACTCTACAATGCAATGCAATTCAATGCAATGAAGACAAAAAATTCCATTACAGGGGCAGTGCCTTTGTATGTAGTCTTTGCCTTGTCATACGGCTCTCAAGTGAAAAGACTTGAATCTAGTTTATCAGTTTAGTGTAACTGGGAAGCTGTAGTATGGAACCCACTGGGTTTTAAATCATCCCTTTTCTGTTCCTTTTATATTTTTACCAGGGTTGCAACAATAATTCATTGAGTAATCATGGCCAGTGATTATTTATTGAAATTATAAGACATGTCCATCCTTAGTCATTCAATCCTGGCATGCCAGGAGTAAGGTTTCCTGGTGACACATCCATTGCTGGCAATGAATGTACTGAACCTGCTAGTGCCAAGTCATGACAAACTGAAGCACCATGGCATATTGTATGCTATTTTTGTGAAGGGAAAGCCTCAACGACTGCTCTGTAATTAAGGGACTGCTGAAAATTCAGTTGACAGTCAACAATGCAGGGCCACAGGTCACACCACAGATGGCTATGCATTGCTTTGATATTTTGGTGAGTTGCTGCAAGAGTGGCACCATGCCACCTTTTGGCCGCTCTGGACAGATGGACTTCTTAGTTCCACTGCCACAGGAGAGTATCCTGTCCTTTCCTATGACTCTCTTAGATGAGCCTAATTCTAGTAAGGATCCAAGAGAGAGGAGCCAAACTGCAGGTAGAATATGAATGCAACAGATTCCTTGACTGCATATTGCTAATGCTAGAGAGCACATTAGTAAAAGGAGGCAGCATGCAAAGCTGCTGGGTACTATGTCCATCATTCTCAATTGTCCAATAAAATGGTACCCTGCATCTCAAGGTAATTTTGTTGAACACAAATGTAGTATTATGGTTTTGTAGGCTTTGTGAATTTCAACCAGAATTTGGAGGGAAAAAAAAGTTATTTTATTTAACAAAAGGTATTATACTTTTAATGTGTTTTCCATGTTATTTGAATTTTAACTACCTTAAGTGATTTCTAATTCAACCGGTTCTTTGTAGAAATATTGTAATGTATTATGGTATGTCTGCATCACCTCATAACCTGGGATGTATTTGTAGATATATAACAGGACTAGTGAAGATAATAATGGTGTTGCAAAATCTCACAACAATCTTAGAATTGAGTAATTTTAAGGTTGCTTGAAATTGACTTCATTTTAAGACTATCAGTAAGTATTTTTTTGAAAATTTGCTGAATAGAGGCACTGAGTCTCCATAGATTTCATGTGCTATGTTATTTCGATTAATTGGTTTACATATGTTGGTTGGTTGAAAGGCGTGGAATCATAACTACAGACTATCATCTTGGTTTTCTTTGAGAAAACAATCCACTGCAGCCAGCCCACTCCTTAATACCCATCACCCAGGATCATCAAATGAAAGGTCTCAGAGAACAGCAGCATAGAAATAGTTGCTTAAGTGTCTCAAGACCAAGCTAAAAACTATTTGTTATGGAGATACTTGCTGACTTTCAAAGGTACCTTGTTCACCTGCCACTACAGTACACTTAAAATGATTGACTTCACAGAGATCAGAAACTACATTTGTCCCAGATAATCTTGTAGCCTATTGTTAAAAATTTGCTGTCATTTCTCTCACAACATAAAAAAAGGACAAAATGTTGTTTTTAAAAGACTCTTAGCTGGCCTGAAAATAGAAACAAAGAGAATTATCTGCTTCCATGGATGTGTCTACAGCAATTAGATGATGTTTAAAACCTTTGTATTTTTAGTGGGTAAACACTGTTGAGTTGTGTGGATATTTTTGCTTTAACATAATTCAGTAATACTTGATGTAGACTGTCTGCAGATGATGTAAAAATGGGTGTAGTACAGTTGAAGTGCCTTTTTTCATATGAAGCTCCATTTTTTTTAGATGTTAAAAACAACCTTTTAAAGAGATTTCAGAAAATTTCAGGCTAGTTTGTATTTTTGTTTAAAATTAATTTTTTTTATCATTAAAGGGGTTTATTATGGTATTTTCATCATTTGAATGATTGTCTCCAAGTTAATAAAAAAGATGTCTCTTGAGTTGATAACATCCTATCATTTCCTTAAAAGATGAGAATTAATTTCCCATAATCTTTGGTAAGAGATCAGCACATTTTTGTTCTGCCTACATTCTTTTGTAATATATAAAATGGTTTCCATTGAGGTAGATTTTCAAAATTCAAAATGGTAGACTTCAGTGGGCTGTCTTCTTTGACTGTCATCATGATCTAATTTCCAAATCCATGAGTAGTACTTTTGCTTTCTTTTCCCAGACTCCTTTAACCACACAAAAGAACATTGAACTAATAAACCTTTTTGAGAGAAATAATTTCAGCTTTCAAAACAAAATCTTCTTCTAGGTAGAGTCAGTCTTGATAAGAATTACATAAGAGATGTCATTTCATCTGATGGTGCTCTCTCTTTCATTATACAAATATCAGGTCCCCATTATGTTTATTTATGATTCAATCATAGAGATTTTTAAAAATTATTAAAATTTTAAAACCTAATTGTGTCAACCCTGTGGAAACTTAAGGTTGTAGGTTTTAAGCCTTCCCCAAAATATGCCTTGAGAGATGTCTGCTACTTCCTCTTTCTTGACACTTTGGAATTTTGTCATTAACTGTGAATCTGAGAAGGAATCTTTAGTTAGTTCAATTGCTAAAAACAAAAACTGAAACTACTGTGTTGTGAGTGTCCTGGGAGCTCTTCAGCTCTTGAATATTGTACATCATGTGCTCATTGACCATCAGTCATTTGCTAAGGTGGTTTCTGTTGATCTTCCCCTTCTGTTATATACATCAGGTAAAATTTTTCCAAAGAGCCATGTGATGTTGTGTGGTACTGAACCACCCTGATAATGAAATATTCATCTGAATCCTTGCTACTAGATACTCTTTTAAAAATTGTTGCATCCCTTTTTATAGTGTGTTAAGTGTTTTACTAAGGTTTAGGTATATTTTCTCCCTCACACCTCATGGTAAAGCTCTGTTTTTTGTGCTTTTTCGATGTTGTCGGTCCTTCATTCCAAGCACTTTATGCTGTCTGTAATGGGATCTATTTTTGCACTGGAATATCTGTTAACTGCAAAAGACTAGACCAGGTTTCATAATAGATTTCTAAGTTAAATAATTTTCATTAAAATAAAAAAAGAAAGAAAAAATGTATTGTCAGTAACTTTATATGAATTATTAAAAATCATATTTCTATGTTGTATCAAGTCACCAAAATAAAGCTGTGACAGTTCTTTGGTCTATATAAATTTACTTTCGTGCATGCACTGATGGGCATCCTTACTATACTGTTAAAAATGATATTATAAAGCTATTTTCCTATCAAGAACTACATACTCATACGGGCTGTTTGAGGATCTCCTCAGCAAAAAATGTAAATCACACAGTGTTTCATCTTAGACTAAAAGTTTAAGTATCCCCAGTGATCTGGTCTAAACTCTTCCCAAATCATGAATCTCGCCTGAAAAACAACGATCCATTATCTCCAACAACTGATCTTTCAGCCTTTTTCCTATCATAAGGAAATTTCCTACCTCTTAAACAACTTACTCTCTTTTAGACAGCTCTAATTATTAGGAATTTCCTCCTTTAAATATTGAGTTGAAACCTTCACTATAACATGAATCTTTTGGTCTAATCCCTTTTTTTTGCAAGACATTTGTGTGTGTAAAATTTTTTTTTCCACTTTAGGCTAAATAATCACCAGCTGTTTCAAGTGATGCTCAGATGGAATGCTTTCTAGACTATAGAACATTCTAGAGCACCTTTGTATTGGCTCTGCTTGACAGATGTGGTACTAAGAACTTGATACTTAAGATGTGATCCGACTAGGACAGAACACAGCAGAACACTTTGAACACTACTATTAAGGTATTCTAAAATTATGTTAGCTTTATCTGGCTGCCACATTACACTTTTGACATAGTTTTTCTGGCTTTACTACGTCTTGGCCTCATTTTCTTAATTTGTAAAGTGAGAGGGCTGGAATAGACAGCCTGTGAGACTCCTTCCAATTTTAGATCTGTAAGTCCACGAATCTATGTTCCAGTTCTTGTTTCCTTGTTTTTCGTTAGGAATTTTTGATGATGATAGAACTCTTGTTGCATGCTGCTGCTCTGCCAACATCAAATTTGCCTTTATTCCTTTTCACACATTTATTATCCAATATGACGTGTCCTATGCTAGATTCATTTTCATTTCTCTAGTTCGTTTCTCCAACTAGTATTGGAGTTAATTTCTTTTTCCTTTCAGGGATTTCTTTTCAGTGTCTTTGAATACAAAATATTCTTTTTTCAGTGTTGCACATCCTCTTCCCTACCTTTACTCCTCCCCTCCCACTCCTTTTGTCCATGTCCCCATCCTCTGTTGGGGAAGTCATTCTCTTTTTTCCTTTCAGTTTATTTGGGGAGCACTTGTATCTGTTTATGTGGGCAATACAGAGGAGCTGGGATCTTTCACAGTCTCTGACTTTGCCACTGTTGAATGCAGTAACCAGGCGGGGCTACCTTGACTTCACTGACTACATGGTGGGAGCAGGTCTTGGGATATCTGTGGAAATTCATTGTACCTGAAGTCTGTTGTTCTGACCAGATGTCAATCACTCCAAAATCTTTGGCTATTTTGCAGAACAACTTAACTCTTCCCGGTGTTGCTCCTCCTGGTTGAAGTGTATTTAAACCCTGCCCTTCCTGCTTCTTTTGGGCACTCTTGTACTCCAGGGTTGTGTGGTGTCCCAAACTGCAATTCCCTTGCCTAGATTAAAGGTCCTTTTTCTTGCTACTTTGATAGCCCTCTTTATTTTGGGTTGATACCATCTTAGGAGAACTACCACAAAATAATTGGTTAATGACATGGGGATCACTTCTGAATCAGCAAGCTATGTGCATGTAAACTACTGACAAGTTATGGCAAAGGTAAACACTAACTTAGTACCAAATTAGAGCAAAAGAAATGAAAAGACACCGAGTATAGTCATCATAATTTCCAGCCTAACAATTTAAAACAAATTGTTGACTCTGAAAACTGAGAAGTGGATAAAAGCCGAATCCAAGTTTTACCATTTAAAATATTTGTTTATCCAATATGAAATGAGGAGGCCAAAATAAGTGATAAACAATTTGGATCAGAGATCACTTTATTTTGCCAAGTTAGAGAAACATGGTTTTCAAAGCTGATAGGGTAAAATTATATTTGCAAAACATCATGGAGCATGATGGCAAAAAATTAGGACCAATGTATCACAATCACAAAATGGTGAAAAACAGTAAAGAAGAAAATGAACATGGACAAATTTTGGTGTAAAGAGTCCAATGATTAATAGTTTAAGAAAAAGTGATATTCTACAGTAAAGATTTAAAATGGGTGGATTGAAAGAAGGTAATATACTAAAAATTTCACAGAGGAGAATGAAGAATGTCTAGCTGTTTTTATTAGGTCAAGTATTTGGTAACAGATTTCCTTAATTTTGAAGACATTGGAAATCTAAGTATCTTGGCTAAAAGTTATTAACAATAAAATGAGAGAAAAATAAATTTGTTGTTTTCAGAATACTTTTAGAGAAATGTTCTCATTGGAGTAGGTACTTTCTCCAATGAAAAATAATACAAACTGTACT
This sequence comes from Bettongia penicillata ogilbyi, assembly GCA_023548195.1. Taxonomy (NCBI): domain Eukaryota; kingdom Metazoa; phylum Chordata; class Mammalia; order Diprotodontia; family Potoroidae; genus Bettongia; species Bettongia penicillata. Next base: position 6,085,412 of record JAJHZJ010000666.1, on the reverse strand, counting down.
CCCCTTTTTAAAAAAATTTATCTGTAAAGGAAAAGAAGTATAATTTGGTGATACACCTCCCTGAAATGAGTAAGACTGATACTCAGATAATCAACAGTCTGGTGCCAGGCCTATGCTTGAAATCTTTCTAGTTAGGTAGGAACTGCCAGGCCTCAGTCAGGCTTTACTGGTATGACCTTTGAGCATATGTCATGTCAGAGAAGAGGTGGCACATGTAGCCCATTGGCCCACAATACTTGCACATGAGGTCCAAATGAAATTAAAATATAATTGGGAAATATTTGACAAAATACAATAATATAGATAATATTAATATGAGGTTTACTAAGTTAATATGCACCCCACAGACATCCTTAAGTATGCATTAGTGGCCCGTTTTTATTTAAATTTGACACCACTGACGTGGAGGTATCAGAGGAATACTTTGATGGAGAATATTTTTTGACAAGTTATAAAATCCTTTTTTGGGGGAGGAGCCAAGATGGCAGAGTAGAAAGATATACATATGGTAGCTCTTACCCCACAGCCCATAAAATATCTGTAAAGAAGAACTCTCAACAAATTCTAGAGGAACAGAAACCACAGAACAACTGAGTGGAGGAGATTTCTATCCCAGAGAGACCTGAAAGACCGACAGGAAAGGTCTGTCCCACTGGACCTGGAGCAGAGCCCTGCCCAGCCTTGGCCATGAGGCACCAAGAGGAGCAGATCCAAGTAGGCTTCAGGGACAGAATCTCCCCCTCAACCCACAGGCGCCAAAGGTCAGTGAGAGGGTCTTTTAGCTGGCCGAGAGGAGAGCGGGATGTCCCCATAACTCAGGCCCCCTCAGGAGGCAGCAGTAGAGGCAGTGGCAGACAGGGCTCCCAAAGCAGACAGTAGCCTGCATCCATTGTTGAAGGTCTCATCCTAAACCCTCTGAGGAAACTGAGCCCTGTGTGACAGCCCAGCCCCCTAACTGAGCAGCTGGTCTTAATCTCACACTGAACAGCAGTCCTTCCCCCCTGCCCTCACCCAGCCCTAAAGCCCCTGAGGGATGGAAGCAACTAATCTGAATCTCAGCCCCCAGGGCTGGCTTGACTGAACTGGAGGCCAGGTGGTTGTGGAGAGGAAACTCAGAAGTCAAGTAACTGGCTGGGAAAATGCCCAAAAAAGAGGGGAAAAAAAGACCAGAAAACGTTACTTTCTTGGGGAACAGGTGTCTCCTCCCATCCTTTTGGATGAGGAAGAACAAGGCATACTGTCAGAGGAAGCCAAGGCCTCTGCCTCCACAGCCTCCAGAGGGAACTTAAACTGGACTCAGGCAATAGAAGAGCTTGAAAAACAAGTTAGCAGCTTACTAAAGGAGAACCAAAAAATGCTGAGGAAAATAACAGCTTTAAATAGAGGCTAACTCAATTGGAAAAGGAGGTCCAAAAAGCCAATGAGGAGAAGGAGGTTTTAAAAAGCAGAATTACCCAAATGAAGGAAAAGGTTCAAAAGCTCACTGAACAAAACAATTCATTGAAAGAGAGAATTGAGGTCTGGGAAACGAATGACTCTGAGTTAAACCAAGCAGTTAGTAAACAAAACCAAAAATTTGAAAAAATAGAAGATAATGTGAAACATGTCATTGGAAAAACTACTGACCTGGAAAATAGATCCAGGAGAAATAATTTAAAAATTATTGGACTACCTGAAAGCCATGATCAAAAAAAAGAGCCTAGACATTATCTTTCATGAAATTATCAAGGAAAACTGCTCTGATGTTATAGAATCAGAGGGCAAAATGGATATTGAAAGAATTCATCATTCACCTCCTGAAAGAAACCTGAACAGAGAAACTCCTAGGAATGTTGTGGCCAAATTTCAGAGTTGCCAGATCAAGGAGAAAATACTACAGTTAGCAGCTAGAAAGAAACAATTTGAGTACTATGGAAATACAATCAGGATAACACAGGATCTGGCAGCTTGAACATTAAGGGATCAAAGGGCTTGGAATGGGATATTTCAAAGGTCAAAGAAACTAGGATTGAAACCAAGAATCATCTACCCAGCAAATCTGAGTATAATACTTCAAGGGAAAAGATGGTCATTCAAGGATATAGACGATTTTCAATCATTCATGTGGAGGAAAAGACCAGACCTGTATAGAAAAATTTGACTTCCCAAAACAAGAATCAAGAGAAGCATGAAAAGGTAAACAGGAAAGAAAAATCATATAAAATTACTTTTTGTATATGAGACAACTTTGGCATCTTTTCTACAAAGAGGAAACTTACATTTTTTCTCCTGATATCTATATATGTCCATCATCAAATAAACTATCAGGTAAAAATAAATGATACTCAAGAGAAATGGACGTGAAATAGTAGAAAAAAATTTTTCTTTTGCTATCATAGAAAAGCACATCGTTACCTAATAAATAGCTAGTTTCATAACTCAAGTAAGATTAGATCACTGGAGTATATAGGGTGTACTAGGAAAGCAAAGACACGTTTGATAGGAGAAAAAGAGAAAAGTTAATGCAGTAATGTTAACAATACAACAAATAAATGACCAGAAAGTTTTTCAATAAGTCTGCCAGACACTGAAATGTCACTGAAGAAAGGGATTGTCAATAATTAGTGCCACAGTGATGATCTGAAGAATGCCCCTCTCAGTACCAGCACCAAGACAGTAAGGCTCTTGGAAATCAATAGCTATTCTGCTTTTGTTCATACACCCCAAGTGTCTAGTCCCATGCCTTGTACATAGGTAGTGAATTGGGCTGTCACAGCTATCAGTTCTTTAATTTGGTTAAATAAAAATAAGAAATTAGGTGAATTTAAGGAACTTCATTAGAAACTGTTGGTATAATGTAGATGTTAAGTATCTTCATATTTCTGCAAAAAATTACTTCATTGGTGAAAATGGTGTTGGAATGAGAAGCATATTTTCTTGAGTTTCCAGGTGGTTGCAACTCTCCCGAACTGAGGTGAAAAATCCAGTATATTAGTAATCATAATAAATTAATACAGCATTTATATACAAAACATTTTTATGGTCCCTGACCTCACTTCTCACAACCCTAACAAGGTAGGTGGTTATCATTTCCAATTTATGAATGAGAAAACTGAGGCTTATAACTAGTGAGTGTCAGATTTATGGGCTTGAATTCAGGTCTTTGGACTTGATTCAGAAGTCTTTACTATGCAATGCTATTTCTAGCATTAATTCAAAGGTACACAAACCTTTAGGCTTAATAACCCTAACCCAAAGTAATACATGCTAAACAAGGACCCAGTCCCCCAGCTCACCAGCTGCCACAACTCGGGCATCTTCATGGGATCTGTGTCTTCCAGCTGCACGACTGTCTGGTGTCTCAGTCCACCAAAGAACATGAACTGTGGAAACCAAACCCAAACATCTCATCATTACATGTAAAAAACAAATCCAAGTGAATCAACAGCCCCGAGTTTTGTTTTCATACACTTTTCCATTAAGAGAATACCACACAGATAGAGGGAGAATTCAAAAAGATTTCAGAATAAGTAGAGAATCAGAAACCATCTTTGAGATAAAAATAATTGAGAATATGAAACATGGCTCTCAAAATCATGATTGAATTTATTAAGGAAAAATTTAAAATTAAAGTCCTTTAATTTAGGCTAAAAAAAGCAATGACACCAAGTACAGGAGAGGGAAGACCAGATTTACCAGCAATTCAAATGTAAAAGATGTACAGGTTTTAGTTACTGCATCATTAATGCGTCAACATTGTGATGTAGCTGCCCTAAAAACTCATCCAATCTAGGGCATACAAACCAATGAGGTAAGGAGCCCTAATATACTCTATAATGTTAGACCTCTGCTACAATATTGTTTTCAGTTCTGCATGCCACATGTTCTAAGAGACAATCTATAGGATGCCTAGAAAAGGGCAGCCAGGATGAGAAGAGTTGAAGAAAAGTCTTCTTGAAAACGTAATAGGATCTTTAACTATTTAAAGCAGGGCTTGGTATGATGCATTTGAAATATCCTATATATGCTGTCTCCCCTTATTAGAATGTGGACTCTTGAGAGCAGGGACTGTCCTGATTTTCTATTTATACTCCCAGCACTTAGCATAAGGCATCACATGTGTTAAGAGCTTTCATTCATTCCTTATGACTTCCAGAATATTATTGGGTGGAAGTTATAAAAGGACAAATTTTCAATCAACACAAAGTATTCTGCAATAGGCAAGGGTTCCAACAATAAAATGGAATGCTCAGTGGAACAGTGAGAGTCTCTTAAGTGTTTAGAAAATTTCTATTGACCATCCATCAGGGTGTTTCAGATAATTTTTTTTTTTTACTTGAAGGGAAATGAACACCAAATAATCTCTAGGAGGCAGCTGGGTGGCTCAGTGGAGAGAGCACTAGGACTGGAATGAAGAAAACCTGAATTAAAATTCACCCTCAGACCCTCACTAGCCATTAGCTGTGTGATTCTAGGCAAGTTACTTAACTTGTATCTGCTTCAGTTTCTTTAACTGTTAAAGGAGGACAATAATGAGACCTACTTCCCAGGGTTGTTGTGAAGGTAGAGTGCCTAACACATAAAGTCCCTGGCATATAGAGTTCATACTTAATAAATTATTTCTTTTTTTCCTTCCTCCTAAAATCCCTTCCAACTCTAATGATAACTGATTTCTTCCAAATGAACACAAACACTTCTTGGACTTTCTGCTGTACATAGCCTTCATTTTATACTGTTAACCTTAAAAATGAAGAAATGGGGGGCTAGCGAGGTTAAGTGACATGGTACCACTGCTAATTAGGATTTATCTTCAAGTTCCCTGATTGCTTTAATACATTCACTCTCCAAGTCAGATAGGTGATTCATTTTCATAGCATTCAAAAGGTAAAGTCCAACATTTTCGGTCAGTGAAACATGCAACATGTAACTTGGTATTCTACTCATCATTCATTCAGATAAAATGCACCTGAATCCACAAAACTCTTAGTGATTTTTGCAAGCTCACAGATGTAGATACTGTCTCCAAAGGAGTAGCTCAACTGTCAGTGCCCTCTCATTCTATGGTCTTGTTCCATAGCCTCTATAGGGAAGCCATTCAAGAGCCTGGGGGCTTCAACTTGAAAATAAAGTTATAATTTATTCTGCTTCTGTTTAAAATTCTTTATAATTCATATATAATAGCCTCTTTATGCCTACCATATGCCTCTCCATTGCCTTTTGAATGATTTAGAGTTCAGACCGTGGTGTTCTAGGCCTCAGTCAAATAGCATCATAAGAAGAATACTGCTATTTAAATGAAAGACCTTTGCTTTAGAGAGAAGGTTGAGGATCATTAAAAGCACTGTACATCTTTCCCAAAACAGCACAGGACAGTCTGCTCCCTTACTCCTATTTAACTCTGGGCCAGCTCATTGTCCACTTGCACATCTGTCTAGGACATATGTATTAATGGATTCACTCTATGGTTGTACATCCACCTGCATAGCATAATAGGGCAATAACTATCCTTCATCTCCTTGTTTTTCCTCTGTTGATAATCAGGCTGAACTCCTTTGATCTAATTTAAGAGATTTTGTGATGTTCTGGGGCTTGATGCAATAAAAACAGGAGTTATCTGGAGCTCCTCCTCATCAATGAGGAATAATTTCTCTATTTACTCTTCCTTGAATAACAAGCTGACCTAGTCTATTCTAACATCTTTCAAAGAATCATAATTCAGACCTATGTACAGAGGATACCTTATTCTACTGAATCAAATGCTTTTCTGTAGTCAACAAACAGTGAGCACAGCAGGAACTTGTACTTTTTAAACCTTTCAGTCAATTACGTGACCATAAAGATGTGATCTCCTGCAAAATATTGTTTGTGCAAATCTTCCCATTCTCTTCTCAAATATGTCCTTGGTATATGTGTGAATATTTAAGTAGATGAAAAAAGTATACATATATAAATATGTACACACACATACATATATGTGTGTATTTATATACACATATACATATACATATTTGTGTGTGTGTATATATATATATATATATACACACACACACACACACACATACATACACATCCTAAAGATTTTTATAGTGATGGGAAAGTAGGCATATGAGATGATATTCTTTCAGTTACCTTAAAAAAAATAAGACCATTGATTTTTTTAAAAGAAGCATTTGCTGTCCTCCAGGTCTCTTTCAGATATTTTGAGAATCAGACCCTTAATGCCCTCAAAATTGAGTCTCCTGGCAGAGAATTTCTCTCTTCTTGGTCTAAACTAGCTTCTCACTTCTGTTTTCCTTGGTCCTACTGCCACTTCCTTGTGCACCATGCCATTGTGAGAGAACACATGAGGTAGCTCCTGTATCACTGAGGGACAAAACACTTTTTTATAAAGAGTCTCTACATCATTTGCATTTTTCACCTTTGTTTCCATTCCTGTTGTCAAATGTTCTTGGGATGATTCACTTTTGTCAATTTAAATAAATTAGTAAACAAAAAATAATTTTGGCTAGACATATAAAATATATAGAATTTTAATTTCTATATTAATTACTATAGAGTATTATCTGTAATCTATTATATCTATAATCTATAGAATTAATTAGAATAATAATGACAACAAAACATTTTTATTGCCCTCTAAGTTTCAAAAAGGACTTTTCGGATATTATCTCATTTGAGCCTCCCAATAATCCTGTGAGGCAGGAGTTATAGTCACCCCTGTTTTACAGAGGCAGAAATTGAGGCTGAGAGAGGTCAAGTGACTTGTCCGGGTCATACAGCTAGCAAGTGATTGGGAGTCAGCTGTTCCTGACTCCCAAGTATAGCTCTATGCTCATTCCACCACCTAGCAGCTTCTCAAAATGAAAATTATCCTAAAGAGAAAAGGAAAAAAAATTACCAGATAACTTAGTGGCAGATAGTTTGGATAGCATTCCTGCAAACAGAGTATCTTTTGTTGTCAGAAATAGATTCAAACTGTACCTCTATTAAGTGGTCCATATTCTGTGTGGAAAACTCCAATCAGTTTTGAATAGCCTACTTGGATATGGGCTTTCACTGCTGCTTGAAAGTGTTTACCCCACAGAGCTGGCCCACCAGGCTTCATCTGAAAGGTAACAAGTTCATAGACTCCTAGAGAATGAAAAAAAAATTGTAAAATCAGTGCAAAATGAATATAAGCAATTTCCATGTTCATTTTGGTTCAAGAATAGTTATCTGTTGGGCAACGAGGTGACAGTGGATACAGTGCTGGTTGCAGAGATGGGAGGACCTGAGTTCAAATCCAGTCTCAGACATTTATTAGCTGTGTGACCCCGGGCAAGTCACTTAACCCTGGTTGTCTAGGTTTTCTCATCTGTAAAATGAACTGGAGATGGAAATGGCAAACTACTCCAGTATCTTTGCCAAGAAGACCTCAAATGGGGTCATGAAGAGTTGGATATGACTGTCAGTAAAAAATAACAAAAATAGCTATCTGTAGACAGTGTGTAAGGTAGCAAGAGTTCTGGGCTTGAAATCAGAGAGAAGCAAGTTCACATCTAGTTTCTGACATTTACTGGCTAGATGAACTTAAAAGTCCCTTGAACTCTAAGTGCTATAGGGAGCTCCCTGATTCTGATCGCCTGCATCACAGATGAGTTCTGATCTGCTTTGAGAAAAGGCCTTTCTACACCACAAGTTGTTCATTCTGAAAAAAATTTAAAAAAAAGAATCTTAATTACATTCTGAAAATGTCTAAACTCTACCATTCCCAAAAGTCTATTCTGGGAATTTATAAGGGGAATGGGTATATTGAGTGGCTTCAATATATCCGTTAAAAACATCCCTTAAGTCATGTTTGCTCAGCTTCCTATTTTTCCTTTCTCTTCCTAAATTTTCAGTGGAAATATATGTATATTTTCTTTCTATGTATTTTACTTTAATAGGTTACCATTTTCAGGCATAGCATTCAGGCAATAGGTTTTAAGTGACTGGTATTTTTCTAATTCCAGACCAATAGAGTAAGGTTTATTTTATTGTTCCTTTCTCCCACACACATATTGAAAAATGATCTTGCCTCTCTACTAAAGAAGTAAAATTATCTCCCCCAGACAACTGTAGAGAGAGAAGAAAAGAGAACCCAGGAAATAATCCTGGGAAAAGAGTTGGGATGAAAGAGAAGGAGCTGGTGAAGAATCATTGATTGGATTTTACAGCAGAGGCAAGGCATGTGTTCACTGATGATCAACAATAATATTTATCTGGGTAAGTAAGGATTTTAAAGGACCAATAAAAAAGGCTCTTAGTAATATAAAAAGAATGAGTGGAGCAACAGGTAAACAAAACTAAAAATTAATCTGTAATTTATTACACCTGGGTCCTGAACCAGGATTGGCCACTTACTGACTGTGTGACCTTGGAGAAGTTATTTGAAACCTCTGGGCCTCATTTTCCATATTTATAAAATGAATGAGTTGGATGAGATCAAAGGTGGGGAACCTGCAGCCTCGAAGCCATACGTGACCCTCTAGGTCCTCAAGGATGGCCCTTTAACTGAATCCAAACTTCATACAACAAATCCCCCTCATAAAAGGATTTAGTTTGCAAAAGTTGGACTTACAAAAGGTCTTACCCAAAGTCCTAGAAGGTCATGTAGCCTGAGGCCAAAGGTTCCCCATCCCTGAATTAGATCATTTCTAAGGTCCCTACTAGTTCTAAAACTCCATGGATTACATAAAAACATTTCAGAAAAGAATTTGGAGTGAAGTAAAGACTTTAATTTTCAGTAGGTTCTTTTTTGGCAAATTATTTAAATTTACATTAAAAATGATATGCTAAAAGAAAGCTATGCCTTTCTAATCAAACCTTGTCTTAAAAAGTGGACTGAGGTAATTATTTCTGTAAGTCAGCAAGAAATCAGCAAGGAGGCAATGGTACTGGAGACGTTTGAGATCTTCAGAGTTTTCATATGAACTGAGAAATACGAAAGAGGAAGAAAGTTCGACCAGAACAAAAGAACCTGTTTCCAGTAATGGCCTGCATCATACATTTAATTTTAATGCATGCAAATGAAAATTAGTTGTATTAAAATCTGTACAATAACATGCCTATATTCAGGACTTAATGTTGGAGCATTAGTTCCCATGTGTTTTTATAATTTAACTTTCAGGCCCTTAGAAAAATATAATTTCTTTCTTTTTTGCCAAAACCTGACCTGTCAATCTTTATCTATGGCCTTCTAACTCTGGAAACATGAATGTGAATTATGACTAAGGCTTAGACAAACTTCCCTCATGTGTCCTTCAGAAATTACTATAATTTAAAATTTTTTTTCTCCAAGGATAAGGAGAAAAGGGCCAATGGACATCTTTTCAATAATCACCTATCCCTATAGAACTTGCCTAGCTGCTCTCAGGTTTTTGAACATGACACTTTTAGAAAAGTCTTGCTGACTTCAGGAACAGTTCTAGTGACTAACAAGGATTCACCTTCTTTAGGAGGCTTTACTATTTGGCACCATGGTACTAAATAAGTTATTTCATTCCTCTGTTGGACCATAAGTGGTAGGTTTGGGGAAATATATTTTTCTTGACATTCTTTATCCTTGGCTAAGGCTTCCTGAACTTTAGCATGATGAGCAAAATTATCTGTAGAAAAAGGAAAGAAGTGTTAAGAACAATAGAAATACAAAGTTCTCAGTTTCACTAAGGATTAAACTAAAGGTCAAACGCATTTTTAATAAAAAAAATAGTACAAATAAAATAATGAACCTTCCTTCTGACGTAGATGTCTTCTTTGCTTCTTTCTCTTTTTGGTGCAATTAGGGAATTAATGAGATTCTAGTATATTTCCTGTCCTTTTCCCCCCTCAAATTATTTATTGTCCACTGGGTAAATCAAATATACATTTTCATTCTTAGGACTTAAATCTAGTGAACCACAGGAATCTTCCATGGATAAATGCTCAAAGAGTGATATGGAAAAAAAAGAAATAGACAGGGTATTTGATTTGTAGTGAGAAAGAGTTGAATTCAAATGAATACATGAATAAAACACAAAGTTCTTACTATGTTCTAAGTGCTAGGGATACAAAAATTAAGATGGTCTCTGCTCTCAAGAAGCTCACACTGTGTGGAAAAGACAACACTTGTGGTAGATTTCAGTTAAAAGTGAGATAGAAAGGGCCCATGATCTTCAGGGGCATCACTGGCAAACAGATGGAGATGCCTTTTCTTTAATGTGACTTATGCTAATAAAATCCTATCAGTTTCTAATGTCAAACCTTTTAACAATGGCAAAGACTTTTCTGGATCTTCAGAACCTGTAGCTGCCACATCAGTAGAAGCAGTTGCCAGGCTGCATCTCCACCAGGATTGCTTCCTAGGTTGAAACCTTGGGGCACTGGGCTGGAAGCATTGCTGTTTCCAAGACTTTGGGGTTCAGGGTCCTGGGCAGTCTCCATCAAAGTCTGAGGGGAGATGGTGGTCAAGATAGTGGTGGTGGTTCCACTTGCAGATCAAATAAGACCTTTATTATAATACTTACTTAATATCTGAGTCCCTGGCAGACTAATAAGCTATAGCTACAAATAGTATGCATTCTGTGTCAGAACAGTTTGGACAAAATCTAGCTGCCCAATGTGTAAGGTTAAAACAGAGAAAGATTGAATTAAGGAAAAAGGCTTATATGTGCCTTATAGGTTAACGGTGTTGTATTTTGTGTTTATAGCTATATTCATTAAAATATTTTGTGGAACACTGCTCTGAGTTCATGTAATAAGCATCTGTACATCAAGGAGGTTTGTCTGTAACAGATATGTAAAAAAAAAATTTATGGATGTGAGCTACCTACTTATTTTTGCATTTCAAAAGATGTATGATTTCAACAAGATAAGTGCTCTATTTAACAATCCATACCTAAGTAGAAACTTTTATAAGGTGTCAAAAAAAATTCCTTCATGGCAGTCTCTGCAGTGAAAACACTCTCCAGACGCATAAAGGCTGGTCTTTGGCTGATAACCATGACCAGACCAATATTTAAAGCCATCTAGTGCAGCAGGACTTCCCTGAGACTGGTTCTCCAATGATAACTTCTGAGAATCCAGGGTAACCTCTGTGTTATGATGAGGTATCAAGGCTGAACTTTACTGGAGAATGGATAAAATTAAACACTACTGAAGAGTAATATATACTAGAATTAGAAGATCAAATCGTAGTAGCTGATGTCTATACAGAACTTTAGATACATTATTTTATTCAGTATGGTGACGTAGATGGAAAATTCATGCCACAGTCACTCCATGGGTGACCTAGGGCAAATCTTTTAACCTCTCCAGGTCTCAGTTTTCTCATCTAAAGTTACAGGGTCAGATTAGATAACTTTCAACTCAAGGTCACAACAACCACATGAGGACAGTTATTATTATCTCTTTAAAAGATGAAAAAACTCGGGTTAGACCAATTAAGTGATTTACCCATGGTCACAAGGCTATTATGAGTGATTAGGCTGGATTCAAACCCTGCTGTCTCCTGGCTCTAAGTGTAGTGATTATGTCATGTTCAAACAGAAAAAGTAGAACAGGCAGAACTTGGGGAGGGGAGGTGTGGTCTCTGTTGTCTGTTTCACTTTCATGCTATGATCCAGACTACTTCAGTGAGTGCCTCCTATGACTTCCACGCTATATATTCAGTCAAAGGGCCACACTTGAGGACCTAGAGGGCCATATGTAACCTCAAGGCCCTAACCTACATGGCAGGGACCCTAGTAGATATTCCTCTTAACACAGGGCTGTAACAACCTTATCATCTATAAATTTAGGTGCTTTGATGTGGCATAATCACTAAATGAAAAAGGAACCTTGTTTTCTGAACTGGACTTCTTGGTGGCTGTAGAACTCTATGCCATGGACCAGATTTAGTCACTTTTTGTAATGGAATCACTCTTTTTCAAAAAATTTCTATGCATTCTAGAGCCAAAAGGGCTCTTCACAGAACAAATTCTGTTATTAAGGGATTTGATCTGTGAAGGTTGGATTCAAAGAGCTGTATTTGAGGACCTAGAGGGTCATGGTGGCCTCGAGGTCACAGGTTCCCCACCTCTGGCTAGAATTTTGTTTTCCTTAAAAGGTATTGTAACTGTCCTTGAGATTTGATTGGCTCAAGGGACTAAAGGTTTGGGTCACTGATTCAGTTTCCTAGTTACCAGAGTAAAAAATAACCAGTGCATTAGTTCTAGCTCTCCTTTTAGAAAGCTTCTGATAGGAGACCAACAACCTGACTAACACTGGCAAAGAAAAGCGATATTCACCTGGAATCAAGATTGTACTCTTGTATATCCTAAGAGCATCCTTCAGAGGAGGGCTCTGAATATCCTTGCCCTGATTGAGCTAAATGAATCCCTTTTTTCTTAACTGCTAAGTGTTCTGTGAATTATTTTGTTTTGGTTCAATCTTGCATCTGAGGTATCAGCCTGACCTACTACAAACCTATTGTACATACTGCAGAGTACTTACACATCTTCAGAATCACTCCCTTATACCGATTAATCTTCATTCAGGCCATCCCCTTGTAGGATTTCCTTTTTACCCTGTGCCCTTCTGCCTCTCATAATCCTCTGGAAAAGACTGTCCTCAAGTTGTTGAGTCAAAGTTGGGCAAGTGATTTAAAGATTTTGTTAACTAATTTTTAAATTACTGGCATGAATTATTTGCATAGCATTAAAAATGTTAAAATCTCACCATGTAGCTTTTTATAAATGAAGAAACCAAATTCTAGAAAGCAAAAGTACTCAAAAAAGTATCCTATTAACCTGACACTTTCTTTAAATACAGAATAAGTGAATGTACAGTGTAGAGTTTAAAAGGAAAATTGCTTTCTGTTAATATTCCTGGAACCAACTTACACAATTTTTGTAGTCATCCTTTTTCTACAATATTGCATAAATCAATTCAATATTTAATATCTTTATTTATTTTTGCTTAATAATTCTATTTAATAAATTTATGTAAAATAATTCAGATCTAAAATAAATAAATATGTACCTCACTTAATTTCTCAGAATGAAAATCTAAGTTAAACATTGAAAATGCTATGGCACATACCATATTTCCAAATATGAAAGACTCTATTCATCACACCTCCAAACTCTTGTTTCCAGTATCCAATTAATTCAGAATGAGCTGTACGAAGGTGAATATATTTATTCATGTTTTCCAGGAATTCATTCATCTTTGCTGGTTGTATGGTATAAGTACGAAATTCATAGAATGTCCCATCATATTGCCTGGGACCTGTAGCAAAAGATGCACAAACCTGAAGAGAAGGTAAAACAAATTGAATTATCTCAGGAATCAAGTTTCTATTCTGTCAAATTAGAGACAAGGACCACATGCGAGCTTCATTGGGAAACAGAACATTTATGACTGAATTCACTATATACAAGTTTACGTATATCTGTTGGCAATTACAAATATTTAATTTAAATCGTGGCTTCTTTAGATAATTACATTTTGTTAGACAAAAGCTTGAGTTTGGTAAACATATGCCAGATCTTGTCACTTTCTTCTGAAAACTCACTTTTGATCTTTTTTCCCCTTTCCTTGACTATATCAGGATTTCTTAAACTTTTAACACTTGCAACCCCTTTCAGCAGCTGTCAGTTGGCATTGCATGGCCTGAGGGCATGTGCAGTGCAAAGTGCGCAAGCTTTGTTTTTAGAACCGAGGCTGCAGTGAAGTTGCATGATGCAGCTGCTGCCAGAAATACCTTGAATTCATTATGCATTTGATTTTAAAGAAAGTTTGGCCATTGTGCATTCAGAAATGTTTTAGAGGGGGTGGAGTCAAGATGGTGGAGTAGAAAGACTCACGTATGGTAGCTCCGAACCCACAGCGCATGGATTTAACGTAAGAAGAGCTCCCCACAAGTTCTGGATCACTGCAGGGTGTGCAGAAACACAGTGGAAGAGATTTCCGTTCCAGAGAGCCCTGGAGAGCCGTCCCCAGGGTCCGTCGTACCCGGGAAAGCGGAGTCCATCCCTGAGCTGCCCTGGACGCATGGCTGAGAGGAGCAGATCCGAGCAGGCTTCAGGGACGGAATCTCCAGCAGCCGGGAAGGTCCCTCTGCCCACAGACGCTACAGGTCAGTGAGAGAGACGTCTGGGCTGGCTGAGAGGGGAGAGGGGTGTCTCCGTGACTCGGGCCCCCTCGGGAGGAAGCAGCGGAGGCAGAGGCAGGGGCAGGAAGCGGCGGAGGCAGAGGCAGAGGCAGGGGCAGTGGCAGCGGCCCCCCGGGACTCCCCGAGCAGGCAGGATCTTCATTACTGAAGGTCTCTGCATAAACCACCTGAAGGAGCTGAGACTGGGAGGTGGCCCTGTCCCCACCCACTCCATTACTGAAGGTCTCTGCATAAAGCCCCTGAGGGAGCTGAGCCTGGGAGGTGGCCCTACCCCCACCCCAGCACCAGAACTTAAGCTCACATTGAATAGCAGCCGTGCCTGCCGCAGAAAGCCCATTTGAATCTCAGACCCCAAGCACTAGCTGGGCAGACCTAGGCAGGGGTGGACAGGAATCTCAGAAGTCAAGTAACTGGCTGGGAAAATGCCTAGAAAAGGGAAGAAAAATAAGACTATAGAGAGCTTCTTTGAGCAGGTGCAAATGTTCCCGCCTTTCAATTCTGATGATGAGGAAATATTCTTACCATCTGGGAAAGATGTGGAGGGTGGGGCCTCTGTATCCCAGACATCCCAGGGGGATGTCGGGTGGGCTCAGGACTTGGAAGAGCTCAAAAAGGATTTTGAAAAGCAAGTTAGACAGGTGGAGGAAAAACTGGGAAGACAAATGAGAGAGATGCAAGAAAAGTATGAAAAAGAAGACCCAAAAAAATGCTGAAGAAAATAACACCTTGAAAAATAGGCTCATTCAATTGGCAAAAGAGGTTCAAAAAGCCAATGAGGAGAAGAATGCTTTCAAAAGCAGAATTAGCCACATGGAAAAAGAGGTTCAAAAGCTCACTGAAGAAAATAGTTCTCTCAAAATTAGAATGGAACAGATGGAGTCTAATGACTTTACGAGAAACCAAGAAATCACCAAACAAAACCAAAAGAATGAAAAAATGGAAGAGAATGTGAAATATCTCATTGGAAAAACAACTGACCTGGAAAACAGATCCAGGAGAGACATTTTAAAAATTATGGGACTACCTGAAAGTCATGATCAAAAAAATAGTCTAGACATCATCTTCCATGAAATTATTGAGGAAAACTGCCCTGATATTCTACAACCAGAGGGCAAAATAAGTATTGAAAGAATCCATCGATCACCACCTGAAAGAGATCCAAAAAGAGAAACTCCTAGGAACGTTGTGGCCAAATTCCAGAACTCCCAGCTCAAGGAAAAAATCTTGCAAGCAGCTAGAAAGAAACAATTCCAGTATTGTGGAAATACAATCAGGATAACTCAAGATCTAGCAGCTTCTACATTAAGGGATCGAAGGGCGTAGAATAGGATATTCCAGAAGTCTAAGGAACTAGGACTCAAACCAAGAATCACCTACCCAGCAAAACTGAGTATAATACTTCAGGGGAAAATATGGTCTTTCAATGAAACAGAGGACTTTCAAGCATTCTTGATGAAAAGACCAGAGCTGAAAAGAAAATTTGACTTTCAAACACAAGACTGAGGAGAAGCATGAAAAGCAAACAGCAAAGAGAAGTCATAAGGGACTTACCAAAAGTGAACTGTTTACATTCCTACATGGAAAGACAATATTTGTAACTCTTAAAACTTTTCAGTATCTGGGTAGTTGGTGGGATCACACACACACATACACACACATATGTACACGTGTGCACGCACACACACATACACACATGCACACACATACAGAGACAGAGAGCACAGAGTGAACTGAATAGGATGGGACCATATCTTAAAAGAAATTAAGGTAAATGGTGAGAGAGAAAGGTAGGGGGAGGAAAGAGGGTGAAATGGAATGGGGTAAATTATATGTCATTTAAGAGGCAAGCAGGAGACTTTTTAGTGGAGGGAAAAAGAGGAGAGCTGAGAAAAAAAAACAAGAAGTTTCTTTACCCTTATCACATTTGACTAAAGGAAAGAATAAAATGCACACTCATTTTGGTATGAAAACCTATCTTACAGTACAGGAAAGTGGGGGAGGAGGAGATAAGCAAGGGGGGGATGATGGAAGGGAGGGCAAAGGGAGGAGGGAGCAATTTGAAGTCAACACCTGGGGAGGGACAGGATCAAAAGACAGAATAGAAACAATGAGGGGCAGGATAGGATGGAGAGTAATTCAGTTAGTCTTACACAGCACGACTATTATGGAAGTCATTTGCAAAACTACACAGATATGGCCTCTATTGAATTGCCTGCCTTCCCAAAGGGAATGGGTGGGTAGGGAGGGATGGGGAGAATTTGGAACTCAAAGTTTTAGGAACAACTGTTTAGCATTGTTGTTGCTACTAGGAAATAAGACATACAGTTAATGAGGAATAGAAAGTCATCTGGCCCTACAGGACAAAAGAGAAGATGGGGACAAGAGAAGGGAGGGATGATAGAAGAGAGGGCAGATTGGAGATAGGGAAAATTAGATTGCTCGATATATTGGGGTGGGGGAAGGGGATAAAAGGGGAGAAAATTTGAAACCCAAAATTTTGTGAAAATGAATGTAAAAGTTAAATAAAATAAATTTTTATCAAAGAAAAAAAATGTTTTACTGTTGTCAAAATTTTTGTGCCTCCATATAGAGTCAAGACCTACAATTTACTTCCCATAGTCCTTTGAATTCTTTTTGCATTGGTTACTTCTTATAGCATAATAATATACATTTATATTTACATATCATAATTTTTATAACTATTCCCCAATCAAAAGACATCTAGTTTGTGTCTTTTTTGTTTTTATCTTTTATTAATGCTGTGAGGGCTATTTTTGTACATTAGAACTTTTTTCCCCTACTAGTAACTTCCTCAGGATATTAAAAAAAAAAAAAGAATATATGTAATACTAATAGTGTAATCACTTGTTCAAAGGACATGCATAATTTTGTAACCTATATGGCACAATTCCATATTGCTTTCCAAAGGGATTGGATCAATTCTAAATTTAACAAGAATATACCTGTGTACCTACTTTACCATATTGATTCCAGGAGTGGATTTTGTATTTTTGACTTTCCCAATTTGGTGTCAGATGAAATCTCAGGGTTATTCGGCATTTCCTTTATTATTCAAAAACTTAACATAAAGGAGGAGTCTTTTTTTCCCCCTCAATCAATTAACATTTATTTTTTAGGCTTATTTGGTATTTTATTTTCCCCTAGTTATAAGTAAAACCAAATTTTAACTTTTTTTTTTAAACTTTGAGTTCCAAATTCTCTCCCTTCTCCCCAACTGAGAAGCCAAGCAATTCTGTATAGGTTATACATGTGCAGTCACACAAAACATATTTCCATATGTCATGTTGCAAAACAAAAGAGACAATTTTTTTTTTTTAAAAAAAGTATGCTTCAATCTATTCAGATGCCATCAGTTCTCTCTCTGGGTACTGATAGCATTTTTCATCATAAGTCCTTCAGTGCCATCTTGGAGCATTATATTGATGAAAATAGCTAAATCATTCACAGCTGATCATCTTACAACATTGCTGTTACTTTGTACACAGTACATGTCACTTTATGCCAGCTTCTGTAAGTTTTTCCAGGTTTTACTGAGAGCATCCTCCTCCTCATTTCTTATAGCACAATAATATTCTGTCACAAGCACATACCATATATGGTTTGTTCAACCATTGCTCAGTTGAAGGGCATCTCCTCAATTTCCTGTTCTTTGCCTCCAGAAAAGACCTGTTATATAAATATTTTTTTGTACATATAGGTCCTTTTCCTTTGGGTTTTTTAAAATCTCTTTTTGGATACAGACATAGTAGTGGTATTGTTAGGTCGAAGGGTATGCATGATTTTATAGCCCTTTGGGCATAGTTCCAAATTGCTCTACAGAATGGATGCATCAGGTCACAATTCCACCAACAGTGCATTAATATCTTTTTTCCCACATCCCCTCCAACATTTGTCATTTTCCTTTTCTGTACTATCAGCCAATCAGATAGGTATGAGGTGATACCTCAGAATTGTTTCAATTTGCATTTCTCCAATCAATAGTGATTTAGGGAAATTTTTTTAATATGACTATAGATAGTTTTGATTATTTATCTGAAAACTTCATATCTTTTGATTACTTTTCAATTAGGAAATGGCTCTTATTTTTATAAATTTGGCTCAGCTCTCTATATTTTTGAGAAATGAAGACTTTATGAAAGAAACTTGCTTCAAATTTTTTTTTCACAGTTATGACTGCTAACTGAATTTTCCTGCATCCTATTTCCCGTTCTGGTATATTCTATTCTCTTTTTCCTTTCACCCTTACTTCTCAAAACTATTTTGCTTGTAACTATTACCATCCCCCCCTTCTATCACCTCCCCCTTTTATCTCCTTCCCCCTACTTTCCTGTAGGTTAAGACTGATTTCCATACCCAAATGAGTGTGTATGTCATTCCCTCCTTCATCCAAATATATGGCAGTAAGGTTCATTCATTTCCTCTCACCTCCCCTTCCTCCTCTCCACTGTAAACGTTATTTACTCCATTCTACCTTGCCCTTTCTCCTTCTCCCAGCACATTCCAATCTCAACCCTTAATTTTATGTTTTAGATATCATCCCTTCATATTCAACTCACCCAATGCCTTGTGTATACATGTGTGTTCATTCATTCATTTATTCTCTCTAACTACCCTAATACTGAGAAATGTCTCATGAGTTACAAATATTTTTCCACTTTAATAAGGCTCTTATGATTTTTCTTTCCTGTTTGCCTATTCATGCTTCTCATATTTGAAAGTCTAATGTTCTATTTAGCTCTGGTCTTTTCATCAAGAATGCTTGAAAGTCCTCTATTTCATTGAATGATCAATTTTTCCCCTGAATTATTATACTCAGTTTTGTTGGGTAGGTGATTCTTGGTTTTAATCCTAGCTCCTTTGACCTCTGGAATGTTATATTTCAAGCCCTCTGGTCCCTTAATGCAGAAGCTGTTAAATATTGTGTTATCCTGATTGTGTTTCCACGGTACTCAAATTGTTTCTTTCTGGCTGCTTGTAATATTTTTTCCTTGACCTGGGAACTCTGGAACTTGACTACAATATTCCTAGGAGTTTCTCTTTTTGGATTTCTTTCAGGAGGTGATCAGTGGATTCTTTCAATTTCTATTTTACCCTCTGGTTCTAGAATATTAGGGCAGTTTTACTTGATAATTTCTTGAAAGATGATTTCTAGGCTCTTTTTTTAATAATGGCTTTCAACTACTCCAGTAATTTTAAAATTCTCTCTCTTAGATCTGTTTTCCAAGTCAGTTGCTTTTCCAATGAAATATTTCATATTGTCTTCTATTTTTTCATTCTTTTGGTTCTGTTTTATAATTTCTTGATTTGTCATGAAGTCATTAGCTTCCATTTGCTCCATGCTAATTTTTAAGGAATTATTTTCTTCAGTGACCTTTTAGACATCCTTTTCCATTTGGCCACTTCTGCTATTTAAGACATTCTTCTTTTCATTGGGTTTTTGGACCTCTTTTGCCATTTGGATTGGTCTATTTTTTAAGTTGCTATTTTCTTCAGCACTTTTTTTGGTCTCCTTTAGCAAGCAGTTGACTTGTTTTTCATGATTTTCTTGCATCGCTCTCATTTTTCTTCCCAATTTTTTTTCTACTTCTCTTACTTGATTTTTAAAATCTTTTTTGAGCTCTTCCATGACCTGAGACCAATTTATATTTTTCTTGGAGGTTTTGGATGTAGAAGCTTTGACTCTGTTGTCTTCTTCTGAAGGTACATTTTGATCTTCATTTTCACAAAAGTAAGATTCTAGTCTGATTTTTTTTCTGCTGTTTGCTCATTTTCCCAGCCTATTACTTTTTAGCTCTTTGTCAAGGTATGACTCTGCTTCCAGTGTGGGGGGTGTACTGTCCCAAGCTTCAGGGGTTTTGTGAAGCTATTTTCAGAGATACTTCTAGGACCTGTAAATTTTCAGACCTTCCAAAGTGGTATGATGAAAGAAGTGTTTACTCCTCTCCTGACCTGTGTTCTCATGTATGAGTGACTACAAGTACTCTTTTCTGCCTTAGAACTGTAAGATGGATTCCCTCTCCACTCCCTCCCCAAGCTTTGCCATACTAGTGTTTCTCCTTACCCCAACACCATCACCCAGATCAAAGCAAGGGCAAAGCAAGAGAATCCTGCCTTAGTACCAACAAAGAGATCCCTGCAATCCTGCTCTGATCAGCTCCTCTATCCCCTCACTGTCTTTGGGCTGAGAGTTCTGGAAGCAGTTGCTGCCACTGCCACCACTGCTGTCCTGGGACTGGGGCCAGACCATGCTCCTCTCTCACCCAGGTCCAACAGACTTTTCCTACTGACCTTCTAAGTTGTCTTTGGCATTTGTGGGTTGAGAAGTCAGAAAACTGCTACAGCTGCCAGCGATTCAGTGCTCTGAAGCTCGCTCTGGCCCCATCTGTGCCTCTTCGGCCCATGCTGACTGCACTCTTCTCTCAGACTGGTGCAACAGACCTTTCCCATTGCCTTTCCAGGTTGTCTTGGGCTGGAAATTTGTTTCACTCTGTCATTTTGTGGGTTCTCCTGCTTGAGAATTTATTTAGTCATTTTTCACAGGTATTTGGGACGGTTAAGGGGAGAGCTAAAGCAAGTTTCTGCATTTACTCTGACATCTTCAGGAATGATTTTCTTCAGTGAGAATTTGTATCTCCTTTTCCACTTGGCTAATTCTACTTTTGAAGGAATTTTCTTTCTTCAGTGAATTTTTTATGCCTCTTTTTCCATTTGGTCAATTCTACTTTTCAAATTAGCTTTTTGGACCTCTTTTACCATTTGACCTAACTTGTTTTTTGAGGTGTCATTTTCTTCACTATTTTTATGTGCATGTCTCCTTTACCAAGCTGTTGACTCTTTTTTCATGATTTTCTTGCATTCCTCTCAATTCCCTTCCCAATTTTTCCTCTAACTCTCTTACTTGATTTTCAAAATCCTTTTTTGAGCCCTTCCATGACCTAAGGTCAATTCATATTTTTCTTGCAGACTTTGGATGTAGGAGCTGTCACTTTATTATCTTTTTCTGAGTGTGTTTTGATCTTCCTTGTCACCACAGTAACTTTTTATGGTCAAAGTTTTTTCCATTGTTTGCTCATTTCCCCAGTCTATTACTTGACTTTTAACTCTTTATTAAAGTAGGGCTTTGCTTCCAGGGTAGAAGGTACACTGTCCTAAGCTTCAAGGTTTCTGTGCAGCTCTTTTCAGAGACCTTCTTTGGACCTTAAGTATTCAGTTCTTCCAAGGTAGTAAGTACCCCCTAAGGAGACGTGTTTACTCTTCTCCTGGCCTATTCTCTTGTCTCTGAGTGATCACAAAACACTCTTTTGCCCCAGAGCTGTGAGGACGGTCCCTGCTCCACTCTTGCCACTAGCTCTGGTGTGCTAGCGCTCTTCCTCAACCTGGACCTGTCACCCAGGATTATGACCCAGATCTGAGTATGGACAAAGCAACGGAGTCTTGCAAAGAGCCAGCGAAGAGACCCCTGTAATCTCTTTCTTTTCTGTTGTTTGACCACCCTCCCCCCCTTTACCATTTGTGGGCTGAGAGCTCTGGAAGCACCTGCTGCTACTGCTGCAGATTCAGTGGCTCCCATGGCTTGATCCTGGTTTGGTCCATGCAGGCACAGCCTGTACTGGACTGTGCTCCACTCACATCCAGGTGGGACAGACCTTTCTTACTGACTTTCTAAGTTGTCTTTGGCTTGAAAATTACTTTGTCTTGTCCTTTGGTTGGTTCTGCTGCTCCAGGAATTGTTTTCCAGCACTATTTAAAGGTGCTCAGAGGGGTTTTGGGGAGAGCTCAGGTGAGTCACTGTCTTTTCTTCTCCACCATGGAAGAGTCTTTTAAAAATATTATTAGGAATAGAGATTTAAAAGAGCTAACTTATCTGTAAATAGACCTTGGAATTCTTTCCAACTATTAGGTATAGTACTAGAAATGCTAAGTATAATAATAAGATAAAAGAGAAGTTAAAGGTATAAATATGTTGTCCTTATTTGTAGATAGCATGATGATTCACTTAGAAAATCTGGGAGGAGCAGCAATGAAACTACTTGAAAGGATTCACAACTTCAGTAAATAGCAATATACAAAAACAAATTCACAAAAAATAGCATCATTCCTACACAATAACAACAGAACCTACGAAGAAATTAAAAATAGCCAAAACATATAAAACACTTAAGAATTATTTTACCAAGACATACTCAAACTCAAAAACAATGACAAACGATTATTTTAGAAATAAAAGAAAACTTAAACTCATTGGAGAGTAATAAAATTGTTCCTTAATGTAATGTGTAAATATAATAAAAATAACAATACTAACTAAATCAATTTATATATTTAGTGCTATACTAACATAACTACCAAGTCCAGTACAGTGACTGGCACACTGTAGACCATTAATATATGTTTGTTGACTATTGAATGTCAGTCAGTAAAAGGACATCTACCTCATTATCTTATGCTTTTAAACTTACTTTGGAATGAAGAAGGAAAGAAGTGCCAAAAATAGTAAAAAGCTCTGGGCAAGTCATCAAATGCCCTTGGGGCAATTTCCTCCTCTGTAAAATAAAGTGATCATACACGATGATCTCTAGGGTATCTCTCAGCCTTTGACCATAATTGTAGAAAAGCAAGTCAGAAGGGGCTTTAAAGTTCATCTTGTCTAATTCACTGCCATTCTCATGAATCTCTCCTACAAAATCCTGAATAAAGTGGCCATCCAGTCTCTGAACTTCTCTAATATTTTAACTATGACCTATTAAATCAGGAGAGCAGTCATGCAAATTAGCAGCTATACAGGACTTAGGCAAAACAAATGCTACAAAGAAAATGACTGTTAAAAATTCAGACTAGTCTAATAGAAATTTAGTAAGTGTTGTCTATGTAGTTTATTATTTTATAGTGTCTGTGAAATTGAGCTTGCTTGAATACAAGCAAGCGGTTATTCATGGTATTTAGGGAAGGAATATGCACTGAGGATGATTAGGAAATGGATAAGGAATACTTCTACTATGTATATGTAGCTAATTAACAGATCAAGGAATTGAAAAGGAGATCTACTCTGAGTACTTTACTTTACAGGTAATAAAAGGGAACCAGAGAGAGTGAAATAAGCAAGATTACAAAAGATTTAAACTGGAAGTCAGACCCAAGTCCTCCTTCAGTATTTTTTCCACTAACATACATCAAGAACTTCAAGAGGTATCTCACAATACACAGACTAGATATTTGTAATTTGATGATCAGCCTAGATAAATGTGAACAAGGTTGCTGTGAGGTGAACTTTATGGTCCTAATAGCTCAGTGGGTCTGATTACATTGGGTTTAGTAAAACCCAGTTTTTGATATAGAATTATCTGCCATGGATGACAATTCATCAGTTAAATTCCACAATAATTTTTTTTTGAGGTAGTATCAGGTAATGGAAAGTACACTGGACTCCTACTCCAGAAACTTGGACTTGATTCCCACTTCATGACACAATTGTGTGACCTGTGACCCTGGGCAAGTCACTTTAAAAAAATCTATTCATTTGTTCATTCATTTTGGCAAGTCACTTTTAACTTCTCTGCCTCAGTTTCCTCAAGCCAAGGCAACAAGCATTTATTAAGTGCTTACTATGTGCCAGGAGCTATGCTAAGTTCTAGGAATACAAAGGCAGAAACAGCCTCTGTCCTCAAGGAGCTCTGGTTCTAACAGTGGGAGGCAACAATGAAAACAGAGCAAACTAGAGGTAATTTCAAAGGGAATGCTGAAGGGTACAACAATTCAACCTCACTTTACATAGCTGTTGTGAGGAAAGCACTTTGCAAATCTCAAAAAACAATATAAATGTACATCATTATTGCTGTTATTATTATTAAGTACCACTTACTACATGAAAGGCTCGGTATACTCAGAAGAAAACTATCCTCAAATATTTAGATAAATTCAAAGCAAAATTTCAAACTAATGGATCATGGTACAATAAAAAGGATACTAGATTTGGAGTTGTGAGGTCTAAATGTTAGATGTCCCTCTCAGATTCTCAGGTCATTTACTTGTAAAATAAACAAGAGAGCAGGGGTGGGGAACCTTCACCATTGAGGTCACATGTGATCTTCTAGGTCCTTTTGACTGAATCCACGTTTTACAGAACAACTCCTTTTATTAAGTGGATTTGTCTTTTGAAGTTCGGATTCAATCAAAGAACCACATTTGAGGACCTAGAAGGCCACATGTGACCTTGAGGCTATAGGTTCCCAATCCCTGGACCCACTAGAGGATCTCTTAAGACAGGTTCCTATCGATATAGTCTATGGGGAGAGTCAGCAAATTGTAGTGAAAAAAAAAATCACCAGTCTCCTAGTCAATAAGATCTGAATTTGAGTTACAGTTAGAGAGATTATAAATGACTCCCATTATATATATGACTCTGGAGAAATCATTTCATTTTTTATGAGCCTCAGTTTCCTTATGTGTAAAAGGAGGATGGACTTGTTTTGAATGAGATGATCTTTAAGGTTCCTTTCTCCTCTGAACTGTACCCTTCCACTGCAACCTGATGCTGATACCTCACTGTGGCGTGGCAGTAACTCTGGGCTCTCCAGGGCATGCATAGCTGTGTCTAGCAGATTCTACCCTAAGCCAGAAATATTTTGAGTATGGGTGAGTCCATCAACCCATATGAGTTGAGTATGTCTGGACTTGGACAAGGACTAAGTCTGGAGAGTTCTCACCAGGTGGCTGACCATGAGGTGACTTGGCAACCCATAATAGCTGATAGCATTTTAAGGTTTGCAACACCCTTTGTACATGTGATCTCACTGAATCCTCACAAGAGTCGCTTGAGTTAAGCTCTACATTGTTCCCTCCATTTGCCAATGAGTTAAAGGAGGTTTTGAGGAAGAGTCTGAAGGAGGATTCAGAACAGTGTCCTCCTGATTCCAAGTCCAGGTCTGTTTTCATTGTGCCAGGCCACTGGCTGCTTAGTCTGGAAACTAAGCCATAAATATTATTTTTGCATCCACGGAAAATGTCTCCAGAAATTGGGGAATCACTGAATTAAGCTTGACTCTTGCACTGGACACACTGGGGGTTCTTGCAGGGGAAACTGTCAGGGAGAGGAGAGGAAAGGAAGAACCTGTGATTTTGGTGTCTTGCACCTGGAAGATGTATAATAAACACTTTCAATAGAATTAATCTCAGAGTTAAAAGACAAAGAAACATTAGGTATTCACTCAGGGCTTCTAAGCAATAGGAAACAACTTATATAAGAATGTCACATGCAAACTGAGCCATGGCAATTAATACTAGCAAAATTTTAAAATCTGCGAAGTGTTTCACGAATATTATCTCATTTGATAGTCACCACGACCCTGTGAGTTGGGTGCTTATTATTATCCGCATTTTACAGATGAGAAAACTGAGGAAGACAGAGGTTAAGTGACTCGCCCGGTAGAACAGAGCTCCCCGACTCCAGGTCCATCACTCAATGCACAACGCAAAAGGGAGCTTCTTTCCAAAGTGTCTTTTTGTGGGGTTGGGAGGTAGGGGGAGGCGTTTCCTCTTTCACCTTTTACACCCCCTGCCCTTCCCCAACTTCTCAGTCCAAACAGCAGGTGACGCCCGATGGGGGCTCAGACAGTCCCCATCCCGAGCCGGCTCCCCAGGCTCGCCCCGCAGGCAGAGGCTCACCTGCGTCCCCCGCCCGCAGGTGAGCCAAAGGGAAGGCCCCGCCCCGCCCCGCCCCCGCCGGCCTCGCCTTCCTCCCATCGGTCCGCCCCGCCCCCCCTCCCCCGGGAACGCGAAGGGAAGAGTGGGGCTTGGCACCCACCCCTACCTGGGGCTTGGCACCCACCCCTACCTGGGGCTTGGCACCCACCCCTACCTGGGGCTGGCACCCACCCCTACCTGGGGCTTGGCACCCACCCCTACCTGGGGCTTGGCACCCACCTCTACCTGGGGCTTGGCACCCACCCCTACCTGGGGCTGGCGCCTCGACGCGGAGGCGGCCAGAGTCCCCCAGTGCCTCCGGAGGTGGAACATGGTCCAGTGTTTTCCGGGAAGATGGGAGGCACCTCCTCTCTGCGCTGGGCAGGGCTGGAACTGTCCGCTTGGGGAGGGCTTCCTCTTCCGGACTCGCTCCTTCGTGGTTTTTTCCCTTCCCCCCTCCTCTTTCCTGGAATGCCCGACCGGGCTAAGGCAGCCGAGAGGGGGAAAAACACCCCAACCCCAAAACGGGCGCGAACCCCTGGGGCCGGCGTGGAAGAGGAGCCTTGGAGCTAAGGGCAGTGCCCAGGGGCACTCCTCTGGGCCTGGGGAATCCCTGCCCGTCCTTCAAACCCAGAAGAAAACCCTGGTCTGCTGTGGCAATGACCTTCCTCGGCAGGTGCCCACCCCCATTCTTTCTTACACCCCTGGAAGGCTTTTTATTTTGTAATGCGTTTTGTAGTGATCCATGTTTGTGTCAGCTCACTAGACTGGGAACTCCATGAGGATCTTTGCCATGCACAGAGCTCTGCTCTCTGCTCCATCTGGCTGCCTGTTTCAAGATGTTAAAGTTTTCGAGTTCAAGATGTTGAGGTTTTGTTAATTTAAAAAATTTAAATACTGGTAAATGGTTTTTATTTGAAGAGATTATGTAGATATACATATCTACATACACATACACACATATTTATACACATATACATATATGTGTGTGTATATCTATCCCAAATCCCTCTTATAATCTTTCTGTATATGAGATCCATCTCCGCCTCCATTTAAGGTGCTCAGATTCTATCTGACACACTTGCCAATACAAGCATCACAAATGCTCATGTATACAAACAGACATACACACGTATACGTACATAGTGGGCTAATATACTACACATATTGGAGGAGAGACAGGAAACGCTTCATAGTGGATATTACTTCAGCTTTGGTACCCATACCTCATCAGTACCCTCCATTGCTCCTGCTCTTTGGGAAGTCTGGAGGATGGAGCAGAAAAACTCTCCAAACACCCCTTTATATAGGGCTCATCTCTATTTACTACATGCTGCTTCCCTTGGTTTTAACTTCGTTATCATCATTGCCTCAGTCCCCACCCCCCACCCCCACTTTTCATCTGTTTCTGTATTGTATTCCCTCATTAGATTGTAAACTCTGAGGACAGATAACTGCTTTTTTTATTTGTATCTCTAGCACTGAGCACAGTGCCTGAAACCTAGTAGATACTTAGTATTTCTTGTATGACATTGTATTATATCATATGGTAGCTATAACTAAAGAGCTATTAGTTTACTCTTTTTGAGGAAAAGGTTTTAGCTACTATATCTAATTTTGTGGTCTCCAAAATGGGGGAACCATGGCTGACCCCAATGAGCAGGAGGTCAAAGTATCTAAGAGTGAGAAGATAGATTGAATATCACCCTTCTGATGATGGGCAATCATGGAGCTTGTTTTCAACATATCCATTCCTACTGTGACCATTATCCCCAAACTCTATCAATTTATCTCTCCTTAAATTGTGTAAACTTTCAACCTGTCCCCTCCTGCACCAGTTGTCTGCCTCTCAGAGCATTTATAACCTTTACCACCACTTTTGGGAACCTCTCACCTCCTCTCCTCCATCGTGTTTGCAATGAGGGAGGGGATTCAGTTTTCTAATTGAAGCTATGCAAACTCTTCCATAGAGCTGACTCTGCTAAGGAAGACTGAACCTCAACCTAGCCTAACCCTCCATAGTCTGTTATCTCCAGATGCCTTCTGCTACTTCCCACCCTTGATCCTTTCTCTTGGTTCCTGGCCTCTGACTTCTAGTCACTCCTGCCTACTGCCACTACCATCAAGATCCTCCCTCGACCTCTCCTCCAGTTACCCCAAGACTACTTGGCCAACCCTAGATCCCTCCTACAGTCTTTCTGTATATAAGATCCATTGTTGGGCAAGTCGGTGGTGCAGTGGCTAGATTACCATTGGAAGAATCAGGAGGACCTGAGTTCAAATTTCACCTCAGACACTTGACACCCCCTAGCTGTGTGGACCTTGGGCAAGTCACTTAACCTCAATTACCTCATCCTGGGTCATCTCCAATCATCCTGATGAATATCTGGTCACTGGATTCAGAAGGCTCTGGAGGAGAAGTGAGGCTAGTGACCTGCGCCGCCCCCCCCTCACTCAAAAAAACAAAAAACAAAAATAAAGTTCAAGTCATGTCATTATTTCTCTGATGGCATGGTCTTCTTCGTCAACAAAGGACAAAAATACACTATATAAGATCCATCTGGGCCTCCATTTAAGGTGCTCACATTCAATCTAGCTTGCTTGCCAAGATAAGCATCACAAATACTCAGATTCCATAAAAGTCTAGCCAATTTTCAGATTCCTTTAGAGTCTGGTCATTATGGTGGATCTTTAATAAACTTTGTTTTTCCTTAGCTGAACTGAGGTTTTTGGTTGAATTCATTCAGGCAGGAGCTGTGTGTCACTATTTGGTTGTCCAAGCACCCCTAAATCTCAACAAGACTATACAGCAGGATAGCAAATAAGGAGATTTATACAAAGTCTTTGCCCAATTAAATGCTTCATAGGTTTTAATGTTATAATAATAAATAATATTAATATTTTATATTATACATTACATATAATATTATATATTATATATAATATACTATAACATAATATAATATGATGTGTATATGATATATGTATAATATGTAATAACATATTTATATATAACAAAAAGATGATATAAATATATAATTATATTACTATATATAAAATATGATGAAATATAAATAACATAATACATAATTATATATTATATATAATTAACATAATATAATAATATAATGATAAATAAAATAATTATAAAACCAATAATTTTATAATAGCTGAATAATTCTAAATAACATTTCTTCCTAACTATATAGGCAAACCTGAAATTTTTCAGTTTCATGAACTATAGTACTTCAGAATATCATAACACATGATCATGTCAACATCACAGAGTTTGGTTTAAGAAAGACAAGCTGAATTAGGTTGTATCTATTGTTTTATTTTTTTCAGATTTAGTGTCATGCATGTAAATGGGAACTGCAGTTCTGGAACTGAGCTCCCTAAGAGAGCCATTCTGGCACTAGGCTTGCTTTGGGGTTAGGGTATGTAGTTTATATATCCTTCCAATAGGGGCTGATGTCATCTCATCATTCATCCTTCAACTGGGAAAATACCTCTTTTATCAGATGACCCCCTCACTCCCCAGTCATACCAGACCATTTCCAGCCTTGGGCTATCCAGAGAGAATTTGTCTCCACTCAAGCCTGAGCCCAACACAAAGAGGCTTCCTTCCATACTTTAGATTAAATTGTTCCTTAGATTAAAGTGTGAATTTGAGTTGGGATTTGACCAGGATAAGGAGAGTCAATGTAATCTCATTATCAGAAATGTGCTTCTTAAAAAAACAAAACAAAACTGAACTTAAAGTCAGAATTTTGAAAGAAGGGGGCTAGGGGGCTGAGGGAAGCTCTGAATCTCATTTTTCATCATCAGCAGGACTGATGAATTTCACTACAGTTTTCTGACATTTTCTCTACCTTCTTCTAACAGTTGAGTTCATTATCTAACAACATCCAGAATAAAAGAGAAGCTTGTTTCCTAACAGCATATTTGACATAGTAGTTTACCAAATTTCATAATATCATAAATAATATCATGGATTTGAAACATGAAACAAAACCTATTACCCAGTCAGTTGACCTCAATTCAACTGAATGCATTTCCAAATTACCTACTCAGAAAATAAGTTTCTCCTATAACACATGGTTTTAATACAGCTGAACAAATTTAGCTGGAACTTAGTTCCTTAACATAAACTGATTTATAATGATAATCATTTAATATCATTTTTGGACCTTAATAAGGGCCAGAGCCTGAATTAACCAGCCAGAAGAAGAGCCTGGACCTAATAGCCTCTTTGTTCTCTGAGGTAAATGGTAAACTCAGAGAATATCTCTTCCTATGTCAATAAGGTCAGATGGGGCTGACTTAGCATTATTTGAGACCTTTAACCTGAACCACTATCTTGAATGATGGGATTCTTTCCATATCTTAATATTTTGTGGACATATACTATGTTATAGCATGATAATGGCAAAGGAAACATAGATATCCGGGGTTGTAATTTCAATTGACACGTTGTCAACTCTTTTATTTTATTTACAACTTATTCAACTAAGAAAAGTCCTTTCTCATGGTTTAGCTGAACTCTTATAGACACCATAAATCTGAGGGACACAGTCATCCTGGGATTGTCCTAAAACAGATTAAAGCCTGGTCATCTTTGTATCAGACAGTCAGGTGTTTCCTTCTGGCTCCATGATCATGTAACTGTTAGCTTTAAGGCAACAAATAATATGAATTTAGCCTGTTTGCCTCTTTTAATCAAACTTTCAGGTCAGGTCAAAAATAATGTGAGCTGATTTATAAACTCTCTCATTCTAATTAGGTGTGAAGCTCTTTTCACCTCTGTAGCTCTCAGGTTTAAGCATTATAAAATTTGTATCATCAGTAGAACTAAACCAAACTTATTAGCCATGTCAAATATTGACTCAAACATAAAACAATGAGGATTTTTTTTGAAACACCAGTATAATCCTAGTGAAATACTTACCCAAAACAATAAGTTTAGACAACTCTTGAACAATTGTGTTTATATCCTATCAGAATCTGAATTACAAAAGAATTTATTTTTCTATGTTGGTGTTATTAAATTTCATACTATAAGCACTGTACTTAATTTTTACATGAACAGAATTAGAAAATACATATAAAACTGCACCAATTTAATATCATAACTGTTATTATTATGTTAGCTCAAAGTATGTTGGGCTAAGTATTATAAGCCATTGCTATTAAAATTTCTTCTCCTAAGTTGGAGGTCTGATTTTTGGCTCAGGCAAAAAGATCTAAGGAGTTTGGTCTGATGGTGACAGGGCTTAGTCCATTAAAGTCCATGAGAGTTTTCCCAGAGAGAGTTAGTTAAATAATTCTCAATTTGCATGGTACAAGGAAACACTTAAAGTACAAGGACATTTTAAGTAGTTTTTGTTATATCAACCTCACAGAAAATCGTTATCATTATTATTTTCTATATTTTAAAAGATGTTTTAAAAATGTATTTTTTAAATTTTAACACTTTTGACATATCTTTTAACACTTAAACCTATAACCTAAGAGAATCGGAGAAAGAGTTCACTTTTCTAATTCATAGTTTTAATACAATGAATTATCATATTTATATTAGGCATTAATTTCATACTGTTAACAAATTGGTAAGTTGATGTAGCTTAAGACCACGCAGTTAACAAATTTTCTGATCCATACATTTCCCCAACACTCTATCTTAATGCCAAATAATAAAATCTGACTGTCATCACTGTCACTTAAAATGAAACCAGAATTAATTCAATCACTTCTGGATCTATATTCCCAACTGGTGTCATACAGAATGCTTAAGTGATAATTCCAATTAGTTACTTTTATTTCAGGAACTTCATATTGTAAGTCTACTATTTTTTCAGCTAAACCATTGTCAGAGATTTAGGGACAGTTCCTTGTTTTAGGCTCTACCATGATTATGCTAATAGGGAAATACCATTAAAAACCACATTTTGATTTAGTTTCATAACATATTTTGGGCTAAATCAAATCTGGGTTTTATAGCTTTTTTTAAATTTAATTTTTCATTTTTAACACAGTTTATAACAGATAAAACAATTCAGACTTTTGGTCAGTTGATACTTCTTTTTAAGGCATTTACAATATAGACCACAAAAGAATTTTTTTAAACATTAACCAGCTGCTATACAAATAATATTTATGTTTGCTAACTTCACAAGCCCTTGACCTAATTGTCTCCACACTATTACTAAGAATTAAAGGACCCTAATTTATTGTTGTTGGTCTAAAGTCCTATGCCCAATAGCTGAATTTTAGACTTAACCTCGGATGTTCCCCTACCAACAATCTATAATTTAATAGATATGGTATTAAGTTTACAAACCTTTTGACTACAGGAAATTGCCACCAAGAGTAGGGACGTTGCAGGGAAATAATATCTCCCCAACTTCATGTCAATTCCAGGCAGAGTAGATTGTCAACTTGCATTCAGTCAGGCTTAAAGTCTGCCAGGTGTCAGTGGAGAAATTGAGTCAGGGGAATCCTAGCCCAGGTTGAACAGCCACTCTTCCACTCTTCTCATGAGATCACCTTTAGCAGTTTATATCAGAATCTCACAGGCTTACTGGAATCATGGATTGGAGACTCAGACCACCTTTCCAGCTGTCCATACCTGGAGTTAGACTCAGAAGAACAGTCACTTAATAGTCCCATAGCATCTAAAAATAGCAAGTTCTAATAACCAGGTTGCAAATATGATTATAATTTCACTTTGGTTAAGGAACATCTTTTGAGTCAAGTCTTAAGTGGCTTACATGCCTTTCTATACATGTTCTAGTTCCTGATTAAATAGCAATCATAAAATCAAATTTACCATTAAAAACTTTTCCATCAATGCCAAATTTTACCTGAGGTTACCTTCCTCTAGGAAATGTAAACTAAAATTCTTTCCCCCAAACTAAAGATGTTATTGATTTTTTTCAATAAAGTCAGTCAATCATTTTAATACTAATTGTTTTTACCTCACTTTGTAACATGTCCATTTTTTCTCCCTATCACTCCCTTCCCCCTGCTTCCTAATATCTTGCATTCTGATTACTCCTTCCCTCAATGTACCCTCCCTTCTATCACATCCCTCCCCTTTCCTTATCCCCATCTTCTCTCTTTTCTTGTAGGGCAAGACAAATTTCTATACCCCATTCCCTGTATTTCTTATTTCCCAATTATATGCAATAAAAATTTTCAACATTTGTTGCTAATACTTTGAATTCCAACTTCTCTCTCTCCCTCCCTCCCCAACCCCACTGAGAAGGCAAGCAATTCAATACAGACTAAATATGTGCCATTTTGCAAAAGACTTCCATAATAATCATGTTTTGTAATACTAACTATATTGTCCTCTGTCCTTCTCTATCCCCCCTTATTTTTTCCCCCTTCAATTGGCCTTGTCCCTTCTTGAAAGTGTTTATTTCTAGTAACTCCCTTCTCCCATTTTCCCTCCCTTCTATCATTCCCCTCATCCCATTTGTTGCCTCCCCTCCCCTACTTTCCTGTGGTGTAAGATAGATTTTCATATCAAATTTAGTGAACGTGTTATGTGTTATTCCCTCCTTCAGCCATATGTAGAGAGATTAGTGTCACTGTTCCCCTCTCCCCTTCTTCCTTTTCTCCTCCATTGAACAAGATTTTTCTTATCTTTTTTATGAGTTATAGCCTGCCTGTTTCATTTCTCCCTTTCTCCTCCCAGTATTTTCCTCCCTCACCTCTTAATTTTTATTTTATTTTATTTTTGTGTGGATATTATCTCCTCTGATTCAACACATCCTGTATTCTCTGTCTATATGTGTGTGTGTGTGTGTGTGTATGTACAATCTCTCCATCTACCCAAATACTGAGAAAAGATTTGAGTTATAAATATTTTCTTTCTATGTAGGAATGTAAACAGTTCAGCTTTAGAGAGTCTTTTATGATTTTTCTTTCCTGTTTACCTTTTCATGCTTCTCTTGATTCTTGTCTTGGGAAGTCAAATTTTCTATACAGATCTGGTCTTTTTCTCAGTATGAATGA
Source organism: Bettongia penicillata ogilbyi (assembly GCA_023548195.1). Lineage (NCBI taxonomy): Eukaryota > Metazoa > Chordata > Mammalia > Diprotodontia > Potoroidae > Bettongia > Bettongia penicillata. Next base: position 6,051,559 of record JAJHZJ010000666.1, on the reverse strand, counting down.
TTGAATGTCCTCTACATCATTGAATAGCTGTTTATTCCCTTGAAGTATTATAGTCAGATTTGCTGGGTAGGTGATTCTTGGTTTCAATCCCAGTTCTTTTGACCTCTGGAATATCCCATTCCAAGACCTTTGATCCTTTAATGTTCAAGCTGCCAGATCCTGTGTTATCCTGATTGTTTTTCCACAGTACTCAAATTGTTTCTTTCTAGCTGCTTGCAGTATTTTCTCCTGGATCTGGGAACTCTGAAATTTGGCCACAATATTCCTAGGAGTTTCTCTGTTCAGGTCTCTTTCAGGAGGTGATTGATGGACTCTTACAATATTTATTTTGCTCTTTGGTTCTAGAATATCAGGACAGTTTTCCTTGATAATTTCATGGAAGATAATGTCTAGGTTCTTTTTTTGATCATGGCTTTCAAGTAGTCCCATAATTTTTAAATTGTTTCTCCTGGATCTATTTTCCAGGTCAGTTGTTTTTCCAATGAAATGCTTCACATTATCTTCTATCTTTTCAAACTTTTGGTTTGGTTTTCTAACTGCTTGGTATATCTCATAATCATTCATATCCCTGACCTCAATTCTCTCTTTCAATGAATTATTTTGTTCAATGAGCTTTTGAAGCTTCTCCTCCATTTGGCTAATTCCGCTTCCTTCTCCTCATTGGCTTTTTGGACCTCTTTTTCCAATTGAGTTAGCCTCTTTTTTAAAGCTGTTATTTTCCTCAGCATTTTTTGGTTCTCTTTTAGTAAGCTGCTAACTTGTTTTTCAAGCTCTTCTATTGCCTGAGCCTAATTTAAGTTCCCTTTGGAGGCCCTGGAGGCAGGGGCCTTGACTTCCTGTGACAGTATGCCTTGTTCTTCCTCATCCAAAAGGATGGGAGGAGACACCTGTTCCCCAAGAAAGTAACCTTCTCTGGTCTTATTTTTTTCCCCTTTTTTTGGGCATTTTCTCAGCCAGTTACTTGACTTCTGAGTTTCCTCTCCACAACCACCTGGCCTCCAGTTCAGCCAAGCCAGCCCTGGGGACTGAGATTCAGATGAGCTACTCCAATCCCTCAGGGACTTTAGGTGGGGGGCAGAACTGCTATTCAGTGTGAAATTAAGGTCAGCTACTCAGGTGGGGGCAGGGCAGTCACACAGGGCTCAGTTCCCTCAGGGGCTTTACTATGAGATCTTCAACAACGGATGCAGGATACTGCTGCCACCGGAGGAGGCCTGAGTTATGAGGACACCCTGCTCTTTTCTCTGCCAGCCAAGAAAACCCTCTCATTGACATTTAGCATGTGTGGGTTGAGGGATCTAAACTGCCACTGGAGAGTCTGTCCCTGAAGCTTGCTTGGTTCTGCTCCTCCTGGTGCCATGTGGTCAAGGCTGGGCTGGGCTCTGCTCTGTATCTGATGGGTCAGACCTTTCCCGTTGGTCTTTCAGGTCACTCTGGGCTAGAAATCTCCTCTACTCCATTGTTCTGTGGCTTCTGCTGCTCTAGAATTTGTTGAGAGTAGGGTAAGAGCTAGTGTATGTGTGTCTTTCTACTCCACAATCTTGGCTCCACTCCAGGTTTTATAGTTTTTGATGACAATATGTAAAATCTCAAAAATTTCTGTCAGACTTTAAGATTGACAGCTGTGTATCATAAAGAACAAACATAGAAAGTTTCCCATATACTTTTTTCTTTCAATGAAAGAACTTTTCTCACCATGATTAAACTTCTCAATCTCTCTCCCCCTCTCTCTTCCCATCTCTCCTTATCCTTCCTCACACTTTTAAAATTTCCTTCATATTCTCCTAATTTTCTTTTACTTGCTTAAATTCTATATTCTTAACATTTCAACTGTATCTTATTTCAACTGTACTCCACTATATTTCTCTTTATTATTTTAGTACACATTGTTGTTAAACCCCATGACTTACTAAAACCTTGCTTTCCCAGCTCTATAATTAATTTCAACTAAGGTGACCTTTTCTGCTGATTTTCATTTCCACAATGAAAATAATTGGTTACAATCCAGGTGTTGAGGTTAGAGTTGGGAGAGCTGGTTCAGGTGTAAAAGAATTCACTTAGATCTTTTCTTGTAGCCAATAGGAGCTTTTTATTTTATGAGAAAAAGTCTCATGGACCTTCTTGGCAAGAAAGCTAAGTGAGACTCCAATAGTTGGGGGAGTTATACTTATATGAAGATTTCAGAATGATGATATAGTTTTAGAGGTTTTTATGGAGGTTAAAGATTCTTGGATAGGATGACATATGATGAGGGAGACAAAGGGAATTCTTTGTGGTTTGAGGATTTAAGGATAAGGCAGAAGGACACAATTTAAAAATTAAAGGATATGGGGAACACAGGATAAAGGAGACAAAAGCAGTTCTTTTGGTACAGGTCCAAGATAAGGGGGGAAAGATTTCAGGTTATAAAATAAACTGGGGGCTTCACAAAGTACTGGAAAAGGAACTCAACCCATAGGTTACCATTTCTATCCAAGTCACAGGTATTCCCTAGGATATTAAAACACCTCAAATCTCTCCCATTCTCCCAAAAGATGACAGAAACTTGCATGGTCTATTCCTAGTCTCAATATATTGAAGAAGCTTATGGGACAAACCCCTCAAAAAATCTATTAAGCAGTTACAAAAATCTTTAGGCCATAACCTTTCAAGTCAGGAGGTCTGTAATAGCTGATACTTCTATTGAGATGTGTGTGTGTGTGTGTGTGTGTGTGTGTGTGTGTGTGTGTGTGTGTTGGGGTGGGATTTCTGAGTTCTTTCACACCAAGTTAACAACTTATAAAAAAGAAACCTGCTCAACTGACTGCTCAACTGACAATTAAGAGCTACTAAATCATTCACAAGCATTTTTCTAAATTTAAATGTACTTACTTTCTTTTCTTTTCTGTTGATGTATTCTTCACTTTTCAGAATCTGGAAAGAGTTAATCCTCTGTGATTTCCAAATCAAGAGAGTTGAGTTTTTCAATTATTACTAATATTTCTTATACAAACAAGTTTTATATTAGTCACCTACTTCTTAAACATCAATGGCTGATATCCCAAATTGATAGCATTTAAGGCCATTACAGAGAAACTTCAGTCAAAACATATTTTAAATAACAAAACAAAACAAAAACTTATTTTGCAGTTTAAACACATTGCCCTGATGTTAGATATTGGATGGGCAATTGTAGAGAGCAGAATATGATCAGAGAGCAGAGAATGGTACTCCTAAGTCTGCCAGGAGATCTTGTCTCCAATAGTTCCCAAGAAGATTTAGGCATAAGGGGAAAGATGTGTTATTAAAAAACAAAAACAAATAGAAGTCCTGCTTAGGAAATCACTTAGGGTTATGCTGAAGCTGCCCTTAAACCCCCAATAACATTAAAAATTTAAAGGCTTTGGTATTTAGCAAATGCATTCTCAACTTCAGCATGGGGTTAAATGGATAACTGGGGTTAAGATCTCAGGTTCTAGGGTGACAATTTGGGCTGACATCTCCTGTACTGAGGTGATAGCCTGATCTTTCTCCAGTTCCTTTCTGCCTTTTTCTCTCTCTTGTCTTTCCTTTTTTTCATAGAAAGTATATAAAGTGACATATTTGGTGTGCTCAATGGGCATATTATGCCACCAGGATATCGATTACAGAAATGTTCTCATATTTCTGACAGAGACTGATTGAAAAATGGGTGCAAACAATATGAGCATCTTACGGACTGAAGGGGTCTGGTCTTGCGTATATAGTTTAGCACAGACCATTGTAAAAATGACTAGAATTCTCATCCTCTTTTTGAACTGTCTCCTGAAATTTATTCCAGTTGCTGGACACATTGCACAAATATCCATAACCTCAAGCGAAGATTGTCTGGTCTGCTGTAATCTACTGTAATCACTAGGTCTGTTGGGGTCCCATTGTAGGTTTTGTAAAGGCCAACTGGGGAGATCTCTAGAGGTTGGGTACTGCCCCTTTTACTGGAGTTTATCTATTTGTTGCTTCCATGATTGTTTGCTTTTCACTTGGGGAGAGTATAGTCATCTTTAAATCAGTCACATCTTCCCAAGTTGCATTAAAATGATCTATTACTGCTCAGAAGTTCTCATCAAATCTCAGGACATTACTTCTTTAGATGAAGAGGTCAGAGGGGCTGAAAGGTTTTTTGTTTCCTAGTAGAAGCTGAAATTATCCTGATTATATAAAGGGGAGAAGTTTTTAGATGACCTCATTGATTTTCAGTTTTCTGTTTTCCCTGGAAGGTTTAAGGGAATCCTGTTTTGCTATCCTGCTTTTTGCTATTCTTAGTTTCCATTAAAAAAAAAAATAAAGTTTTTCAATGTGCCATAGGAGAGTGTTGTTACCCTCGGCTTCCCTCAGTGATCAGACCATGAAGGAGAAAAGGAAAAGTGACTTTTTTTTTTTTACTGACACACTGTAAAAAAGAAAAGAAGAAAAATATGTTTCTTTAGTCTTGTCCCTCAAGGGGAAAAAAATACCTGGTTTGACTTTAAATATAGATAACACAACAAAAATATGTTGAAGCACTTCCTGGCAAAGTCTTGCAGAAGCTGATCTCCAAATATTACACTATTGACACACAGAGATAAAAGAGACACAAAGAAAGACTGGAACATAGAGAAGAACACACTGGTAAACAGGGCTGATCTCCAAGTGTTACACTGTAAGCACACTGAGATAAAGAGACACAAAGACTAACACACCTGTGTGATGCCAAACTCAGTGAATAGAAATAAAAGATACTTCTCCCAGTTACCTGCTTTGCTCAAAGAAATCTTTTGCTGATTCAAATCCCAGTTAAGATGGGGGTTGGGAAAAGACTTTCCAGTAAAATTGAAAGGAACCTTTCCCTCAAAACATATACACATGTTACTGTTTCGAATTTGGCCATGGATGTACACGGAGACCTGCTATCTAACTGTCACATCCATACTGATTTAAAGTAGAGTTTATTCTCTCACAGATCAGTGACCTGGACCTCCTTTAGAGTCCCCATATTCTACAAATATCTGATGCACATCATATGCAGTTTAGAGTTTTAGACAATCTCCACAAAGCCATCAGGTGATCAAAGTCTACTTTTTTATCTCTGTACTCTATTTCAAGAGATTTACTTCAATAAAACATGTTTTATTGAAGGCCCCTACTTCTAGAGGAGCCTGTTTAAAAGTTGACAGTAATCAATGCACATAGAAACACTCAAAACAGACAAAGAATATATATATATATATATACCTTTCTTATCTAGAGATCTGACTGTTGGAAACAGGGAGAGAGCTCTTCTAGCACCACAGATTGCTCCAATAGAAAGTTCACCATTTTGGACAAAATTTTCCACTTGAGTCAGAAAAGATATGGGGGGAAATTCATGATAAGAATCTTGGGGGGAGCAGTTCTCATTCCCATCCTTTCACGGTTGCCATTTGTCATAAATAACATTCTGAGACAAAGTTCTGGGTATGAAAGATCAATTTATTAATTAGGCTGGCCAATAAACAATGAATTGATGGTCAGAGATCTCTCTAGGTGACCAAAGGTGAAAAGGCAATGTTGTGTGTAATTTTAAATTAAATTAAATTTAAATTAGATCCTTCTGACAGGATCCTCCCCTGACAAGCAAATGACAACCTTGATTGGTGGATATGTGATGAGGAGGTGGGCATCAAGTCTTTAGTCTCTTCCTATTTGTTTATCATCATCTTGGTAAGTTTAATTGAGGAATGAGGCCTAGACATGAGTTTTAGTGGCCTTCAGCATTCTGGGTAGGAAAAAAATACTATTCTCGCCTTATTTCTCCTTCATGAGCTATGTCTCCCCAAATTCTAATGAAGGGGCTGAGGTCGCATAAGTAACTCCTGGTAGCTGTTGGTAGCACTGACTGGTTTAGTTAAGCTTTTTTTTTTTAAGGGTAAACAAAAGTAAGGCCCAGCCCAGACCTTGGCAGACCTTGATGACATTACTCAGCTAAATGGGCCAATATATTGCAATATATTGTAACCACAACAGACCTAGGGATTACAGTAGATTACAGCAGACCAGACAATCTTTGCTTGAGGTTATGGATATTTGTTCAGTGTGTCCAGCAACTGGAATACATTTCAGAAGAGAGTTCAAAAGGAGGATAAAATCCTAATCATTTGTACAATAGACTGTGCAAAAGTGCTAAACTATATGTAAGACCAGGTCCCTTAAGTCCATAAGATGCTCATGTTATTTGCAACCATTTTGTTAATCAGTCCCTGCCAGAAATATGAGAACATTTCAGTAATCAGTATCCTGGCTGGCATAATATATTGCAGACTACTATAAGAAATGGATCAGAGAAGGGATTAATTGCAAATTAACATTAGTAATCAAATTAAAATTTAATTAAAATTTAATCAGTTTTCAGATAGACTTACAATAGCCTTCTAATAGGTCTCTCTACCTCAAGTCTCTCTATATTTCAATCTGTCCTCTGTATTCCAATATCCAATCATCTTCCAAAGTGACTTTCTTTAAGTGTGGGTCTGACCACTTAGTATCTCCTGCTCTTACTTAAAAACACTCTACTGGATCCTTGTGACATCTCTTATCAAGTATGAACTCCTTGGTTTGGCATTTTAATTCCTTAAAAACTTAATCTACCCTTCTAGCTTTATATTTTATTCTGCTTCCTGAATTACATAAAATAGCTTTCTTACATTCATATATACATTCATATACTGTCCCTCACATTCATATAAAAACACAATTAAAATATCCATATATGAATAGGAAATTAAGATATGATTCTATCAAGTAGAACCAAGTAAAGAAAGAGAAATAAATTTGCAGTGTATTTTTGACAAGTCCATAGATCACTTGAGGTATCTTCTTTTTGCCTACAGTTGTGATCTTATACATATATAGGGAACTCTTGGTATGGAAGTTCCCTCTACTGATACAGCTCATAAATGATGATGATGACGCCAACATTTCTATATCACTTTGAGGCTTGCAGAGTGTTTTACATACGCCATTTCATTTGGTCTTCAAGACAGCCCTGGGAGGTAGGTGCAATAATTCCCATTATTATTACTGTTATTTTATTTATAAATTATTTAATTTATTTTTATTTATAAATTATACATTTATTGTTATTTCCATTTTATAGATTTTTTATTTATAAATTATTTATTTATAAATTATATTATACATTTATTATGCTATTCCCATTTTATAGATTAGAAACTAGAAAATGAAAGAGGTTAGGAGACTTGCCCAGGGCTACATAGTCACTAAGTATCTGAGGCTGCATCTGAACTCAGGTCTTCCTTACTCCAAGCCCAACTCTATCCATTGTGTCACCTAGCTGCCCTGTGCCACCTGTACCCGAATCTTAGAGTTGCCTGGATGTACTGGCAGCTTTTTTGTTCACCTTTCTGTCCTTGTTTGCTGATCCATCTCAGAGATGCAGGACACTCCTATACATAAAATACTAAAAAAAAAAAAAGCCTTGATAATATAACTTTACATTTTAAGTTAAAGGGAGAGGTTGAGGCCCATATGCATGGGCATGAAAATTCTGAGAGCAGTCTAGCTGCTTTTCTTCTATTCACAAGTCATTAGATCTTCATTTGTAAAATGTGGATAGTAATAGTGAATAATAAATATAATAAATATAATAGATAGTAATAATAAAATGAGATAACTGTGAAGCTCTTTGCAAGCCTGGAATTGATACATGAATGATAGTTTTTGCTCTCCTTCAAAAACAAAACAAAACGACCCTCCCCCAAAGTGCCTCTCCTAGAGTTCCAAACCCTTTCCTCCTGGAATCATCCGATTTTTTAAAAGCAAAAAAGATAGAGCACATGTGGCTGTCCCCCTCTTTCATAAGATATTTTCAATTGCTTTCAGTTCTAAAATAATTATCACAGGCATAGTTATCTACCTTTTTCCACTTGAAGAAAATCACTTAAGGGAGAGGTCATTTCATATAGAAGTCTAAAGAGTCATTTCTCAGTAAGAACCAAAGGGGCACAATTATGAAAAGATATACTTGCACTACTCTCACTTTTGAAAATCAATACTGATGCTGACCGTATGTATGAATGCATATATATAGTATGTAGTTTTATTCTGATTAACTTATTTCTTTTTCTTTTTTCTCCTTGTTGAACAATGCAGGAACAAGTTTAAGATACCTGTTGATTCTCTACCTGTCCTCACTGTTGGTAAAGCAATAAGGTGTTTGTGGGCTTTTCTCAGATCCAAGTCCAGACTGCTTTGACATTAAATTTTCAAGTCTGATCTCTGACTTCAAAGCTCAAATGAACAGAATAAAAAATGTGAAGAAATGAAATTTCTTGTAAATAAGGAAGGACCAAAACCTAACTTTTGGGCTGATGCAGCTTCCAGACCTGACCTCTGTCCCAGTTGGGAAAAGAACAGATCAGAAGTTAAGAAAACCCAAGAGTATAAGAATTTGCCCCAGTTTGATAATTATTCTCGTTGTTCTTTTTTTCAATACTTAAGTAAGTCTTAAATATAAAATTTCACTATGGACACAAGATAGAGGATATGAGAGAGATGTGGTGTCATGGTGTATCAGTAAGTACCCCAACATACACAGGGGTGCCTACTACAACAGGTTCTTAGATGTGCATCCATAAAAAGAAAACCAACTTTTGAGGGTTTAACAATCACTTTAATCAAGCACATTTATCAATCCTTTATTCAAACACATATATCATTCACCTAGTTCAGGGGAGTCAATACCCTGAACCTCAAAGTAATCAACAGACATGGCTTCCTCTGCCTGACCATAATTCAACAGACAGACAGCTGTCTGACCATAATTACCAGAGAGGGAAGCACAATGTATTGATTCTAAGAGCAGGGCAGGGTGGGAGGAGAAGGAGGGGGTCTTTAGCAGCTTCCTGGAGTCCTCCTCTGGCACTCAAACCTTCTTACCTTCTTACCAAAACTAAGTCCCAAAGAAAAACATCACCCTCAGAGTATTTATATCTTTTTATAGAGCCAGAGGGCATCTCAACTCTTGAGAGCCAGTGCCTCATTAACAAAATCTGTGGGTATTCCTACAAATCTTCCCTAATCAAACTTGCCTTAATGTACAGGCCCCTTAATGGGTGGGAAAGACCTTTAATCCCATTAACAAAACAAATACATATACTGTTTCTAGTTAAAGAAGCTCCGGTTTCTATACTTTACTCTTAGTAAAGACTCTTGATTGATAAAGGCAAGATTCAATCAGGCACTTGATTATAGTAAACAAAAACAGCAAAAGATCCTATTTTGATTGCCATCACACATGGATAGAGCACTAGGTGTGTGACTTTGGGCAAACCTTCCTTAGTTCCAGTTTTATCATTTGTAAACTAGGTATAACAATAGTAACTGTTGTAAGATTAAAGAGGATAATATATGTAAGGTGCTTTGCAATCTTTAAAACATTTTATAAATGTTGACTATATTATCACTATTATCATGCCACATTTGGCTCATGTCTACAGATACTAGTGTCATCATTGAAATCTGGAGCTGAATAAAAATACACATTTATATATTTCTGCTTATGTTTTTCCTTCTGTACCCTTTGAATTATTTTGTTTTCTCCTCAAGGTCAATTTTCTTATAAGTATTTCTTCTTTCAGTCTGTTCCATCTTTGATTTGATATATTTGTTAGTATTTTGAGGTGGTTTAGTTGAAACCATTCATTTCATTATCTTGAACTCAACTCTCACATTCATTCCATTTTGTTTTTTAATTTTGCCCATCCTGAAAGACAGGGGCCACTCACTGGCCAATTCCAATTTTATGTATGGAATATTTAACCTGTTGCCTTTTCCCCAACTGCCCAGTTTGGCCTTTGTTAGTCTGATGGTATCATACTCCTCAAGGTTCACAACATTTGTGCCTTACTTCAGACACCAAATCAGTTTTAGCCCTACCATAGCTCTATTGAGCTATTTACAGCTTAAGACACCCCATATCATCAGCCTCTGCTTCCCCCAGTGACAAAGATTGTAGGCATGTGTCACCATACCAAACCCCATCCATTCATCCTTTTGTCTATTTTTTTTTTTGTAAATCATGTGTTCCTTTATTGCAGCTGGAGCTGTTACAAGAAAATCTTGTAATGTAATGTAAGGAGAGCAGTGTATGAACTTTCTCATTTTACATTTTGTTTTCCAGGAGGTAATATGTCTGACATTTTCCTGGTTCCATATATATATATTGACCTATTTTTGGTGCTATTGTGCTGTATGTCCACTAGATGGAGAAATAGACTTACTTTTTTTGTCTTCTGATAATCAAAAAGTTTCTTTTTGAAAATATATAATTTATTTATTTTTCAGTTCTCAACATTTACTTCCACAAGAATTTGAATTCAAAATTTTCTCCACATCTGTCCCTACTCCCTACCCCAGGACAGCAAACACCCCATCCACCTCTTCTTCCAGTCTGTCTTCCCTTCTATTACCCCACCCCACCCCCTTCTTTCGTCTCCCTCCCCTCGATTTTCCTGTAGGGCAAAATAGATTTCTATACACTATTGCCTGTATATCTTATTTTCCAGTTCCAGGCTAAAACAATTTTTAATATTCATTATTAAAGCTTTGAGTGCCATATTCTCTCTTTTCCTCCCTCCCCATCCACATACGTGTGTAACGCTGCAATACACTTCCATAAAATAGTTATATTGTGAAAGAGTAACCACATTTCCCTTTGTCTTATTCTGCTCTCCATTTATTCCATTCTTTTCCTTGATCTGTCCTCCCATAATAGTGTTTGTTTCTAATTATCCCTTTCCCCAATTTGCTGTCCCTTCTATTATCTTCCGTCTTCTATGCCCTTCCCCCTTGTTTTCTTGCAGGGTAAAATAGATTTATATATTCAATTGAATGTGTGTTATTCCTTCCTTAAGTCAAATCCCATGAAAGTAAGGCTCACTTATTTCCTTTCATCTCCCCTCTCATCCCCTCCATTGTACAAGCTCTTTCTTGCTTCTTCTGTGTGAGATGATTAGCTGTATTCTACCTCTTCCTTTCTCTTACTCCTAGTACATTCCACTCAATAGCAAATTTTATTTTTTAGGTATTCTCCCTTCATATTTAGCTCACCTTGTGCCCTCTGTCTATCTATATAGACAGATGTGTATATATATATATATATATATATATATATATATATATATATATATATATATATATATTTCATCTAATTACCCAAATACCAAAAAAATATCTCATGAGCTACAAATAACATCTTTCCATGTAAGAATGTAAGCAGTTCAACTTTAATGTGTTCCTTAAGGCTTCTCTTTCCTGTTTACCTTTTCATGTTTCTCTTGATTCTTGTATTTGAAAGTAAAATTTTCTTTTCAACTTTGGCCATTTCAACAAGAAGTCATAGGAGACCTCTTTTTCATTGAAATTTCATTTTTTGGGGGGTTGGAGCCAAGATGGTGGAGTAACAGCATAGATTTTCTAGAGTGCTTCTCCCAGCCTAGCCAAATACCTGTAAAAAATGGCTCTAAAAATTCTGAAGCTGCAGAACCCATAGAATGACAGAGTGAAGCAAATTTTCAGCCCAAGACAGCCTGGAAGGTTGACAGGAAGCATCTATTGTGCCACACAGGAGGCAGAACACAGTCCAGCACAGGCTGTGCTGGCACAGTCCTGAGTAGGCCTTGGGGAGACTGAATCTCTTGCACCTGTGGCAGTTTCCAGACTTCAGGACCCCAAAAAGCAGAGGAAAAATTGGATGGTCAGTGGAAAAAGCTTTTGGGACAAGTATGGGAGAGTGGAGTGGTCAGACCCCAACCCCAGGCCTGCAGAAGGGGAAGGGGGCAGAGGAACATGCAGCAGCCACAGCAGCATCAGGGGCAGAGATAGTAGCTGTTTCTGGAGCTCTAGGCCCACAAGTTGTGAGGAAGTCGAGTGGCTGAAAGTGCACTCTCCTACCCCCAGTGGAAACAGATATCTACCTTGACAAAGAGCTCAAAAGTCAGGTAAATGACTGGGGAAATGAGCAAAAACTGGAAAAAGAATCAGACTATAGAATCTTACTTTGGTGACAAGGAAGATGAAAATATACAAACAGAAAACAACAAAGTCAAAGCTCCTCTATTGAAAGCCTCCAGGAAAAGTATGTATTGATCTCAGACTATGGAAGGATTTTGAAAATCAAGAGAAGAGGAGCAAAAATTGGGAGGAGAAATGAGAGTGATGTAAGAAAATCATGAGTCAACTGCTTGCTGAACGAGGCCCCAACAAATGCTGAAGAAAATAACAGTGTAAAAAATAGATTAACCCAAATGACAAAAGAGATCCAAAAAACCAATGAAGAGAAGAATGCCCTAAAAAGCAGAATTTCCAGATGGAAAAGGAGGTCCAAAAGCTCACTGAAGAAAATAATTCCTTAAAGATTAGAATGGAACAGATGGAAGCTAATGACTATGAAAAATCAAGAAATTCTGAAGCAAAACCGAAGGAATAAAAAAATAGAAGACAATGTGAAATGTCTCATTGGAAACATAACTGACCTGGAAAATAGATCCAGGAGAGACAATTTAAGAATTATGGGAATACCTGAAAGCCATGATCCAAAAAAGAGCTTAGACATCATCTTTCAAGAAATTATCAAGGAAAATGGCTCTGATATTCTATAACCAGAGGGTAAAGTCATATTTGTCATTCATTGTCGAAGAAGACCATGCCATCAGAGAAAGATGACATGACTTCCACTTGACTTTGTTTTGAGTGAAGGAGGACTGTGCAGGTCATCAGCCTCATTTCTCCTCTAGAGCCATCTGAATCCAGTGACCTGATATTCCTCAGGATGACTGGAGATGGCCCAGGATGCACTGTGAGACCTTGGGCCTTTTGGGGCCAGATTCCTTAAGAATCTGATCATTATGGTGGATCTTTAATAAACTTTGCTTTTCTTTAGCTGAACAGAGGTTTTTGGTTGAATTCATTCAGGTAGGACCTGTGAATCGCTATTTTGTTGTCAAAACCCTCTGTATGACTTCATGGGTGTTGAATCAGGAATTAAATAAAATGTTGTTAAGCATCCAAACTCTTAACAATGTTGTCCATATGACTGAAGAGTCCTTGGGAAAACAACACTTCATCCTGGAGATAGCAAAAAAAAAAAAATAAAGACACCAATGGCTGATGGAAATATGTCCTCATGATGATTTGTTGTTATCCTTCTCTTTACTTAGATTGTAATTAGTTAATTATTTCAAATACCCAACAATATTTATTATGGATCACTCTGTAATGATTATTTATGGTCTTGATTTTGGTAAAGCACTTTCCTACTTCTCCGTCTTCTTCTTCCCCTCCAGGAATACATCCCAATGCCTTAACAAGAATTCTATAGGAGGAAAACAAGTTTCATAGGGACAATTAAAAGTGAAAGTTTTTACCACTCTCTTCAAAGAGTTGTAAATAGGTTACAATGGGACTCAGTCACATATCCAGGGAAAAGGCTCCCATTAAGTTTGTTGAAAAAAAATTTTTTACTTTATTTAGCAGGAGGACTTTTTTTCCCTTGGAGAGGATTAGAAGTATCTTCATAATGATAACAATGCCTAATCCATAGTCCAGCTTACCTTAGTAATTGGTATACCATTCTCCATGTGAGAGATGTTCCTGAAAAGTTTTGCAAAAAGCAAATGTTTGTAAATTAATTTTGTGTTTTTGAATGAGGAGTACACTGTGAGGAATACTTTAAGAAATCAGTCTCTTTGTAATGTTATCTACTTTATTTTATAAATTTATAGTTTTGTATATGTTCTTAACTGAGGTATTTAAGTAGTGAGATTCTTTCCAAGTGTCAATTGAGGCATGTAAGTAGGATCATGGATTTAGAGCAAGAAGGGACCTTCGAGGCCATTGAGTTCAGCTCTCTCATTTTGTGGATGAGGAAACTGAGGCTCAGAGAGCTTAAATAATTCAGCCAGGATCACATAGTTGATAAGTGTCTAAGACAGATTGGTAACTCAGATTATTTTCAACTCCATGCCCAGTTCTCTGGGAATGAAATAATTTCCCCTAGTGGGAAAAGAATCAATCAGAGCAGTCTCTAAGTAAAGATTTCCACAATAGTCTCTAGGATTTTGTTGAATGAAAAAAAATGAGCACAGATCCTTCTAGCTTCCTTCTAGAAGTGCATTTTAGATCCCCAGATCCTTAGAACCTATGAAAAATTTAGGGATCACCAGGTCAAAACTCTTCATTTTATAAAATGAAACTAAGACCGAGGGACATGAAATAATTTGTTCATTACCTAATAACTAGTTCGAAACAGAATCAGAACCCAGGTCTTTTGAACAGGTCCATACATCTTGCCTTTCATTTCTTCTTCTTTGGACTTCTCCTCTCCTCACCCCAAGCAAAAAGAAAATCAAATGAATATTACCACTGCTACTGGAAAGGAGATGACATTCTATTGCCCTATGGGTACACTCTGAGAACCCTCATGACTGCTTAGATCAGATTTTTCCTTGTACAACATTTCCTTTTTTGTATCATAGAATGTAAACTACTCAAGGGCAGGGCCTGTCTCACTTTTTAATATCTGTTCCCTAGCACTTTGTACAGTGCCTGACAAATAGTAGATGCTTTACTATTTTTTTCTTTTTTTTTTAATCTTCTTCATGGTTTTTTCCTTTTCTTTTAGATTCTTCTTTCATAACATGACTATTGTAGAAATATGTTTAATATGATTGTACATGTTAGCCTATGTCAGATTGTATGCTGCCTTGGGAAGGGGAAGGGAAGGGAAGGAGAAAAAAATTGGAACTCCAAATCTTATAAAAGTGAGCATCGAAAACTATCTTTATATGTAAATGGAAAAAATAAAATACTATTAAGTGGAAAAAAATAAAATGAAAAATTAGAAAATGCTTAATAAATGTTTGTTGATTAATCCTGCTTTTTCTCACCTTATCTCATATTGGGTTTTGAATGTCTAGTTCCTAGCACCTAAGAGATGGGCAAACTCTACGTAAAGATCTCTTGAAGTGAATGAGGTGTTCAGTTCCTTTCATTTTTGAGAGCAGGCTAGCCTTTATCCAACCACTCAAACATTTATTAAGACCTACTACATTCCAGATATTATATTAGGCTCTGGAGATACAGATAAAAATGAAAACGTCTCTGCCCTCAAGGAGCTTAGATTCAAGGTAATTTCAGTGATGAGGGCACCAACAATGAGTGAGTAGAGAGTGTTGCTTAAGCTAAGTTTTGAAGGAGACTAAGGATTCTAAGAGGCTGGGGGAGTGGACCTGAGGAGGGAGTGCATCCCATGCATGGGGGACAAGTTGTGAAAGGTTTAGAAGATGGACTTTTGTGCATGAATAACATCAAAAAGGCCAATTTGACTGGACCATAATGTAGGAGGAGGGGAATAATGGGTAAATAATCTGAAAAGGAAGGCTGGAGCTAGATTGTCAAGTGCTTTGAATACCAAAGGGAGGAGTTTGTCTTTTGATCCTAGAGGCGGGAATGAGTGAGTGGAGCTTATTAAACAGGGAAGTGACAGGGTCAGACCTGTACTTTTGGAATATCACTTTGTCAGTCACGAGGATAGGGAATTAGAAGAGAGATGAGACAAGGAGCTTAATTAGGATTAATTAATTAGGAGACTATTTTACTAGCTCAGGCAAGAGAGAGTGATCACCTGAATTTAGCATGGCAATAACACAATGCATTCACTTAGATGACCTGGTTTCCAGTTTTATTCAAGGGTAGCCACACAGATACATAGTCCACAGATGCCTACTCCCAGGTTATCTTTGGCATCTCCACATACTTGTGTGGGTAATGCAGGGAGTTTGTCTCCTGGATCTGTATGGACATATGTGAAGCATAAAGCATTTGTGAAGAAGCAATTGAAACCCAGTTATCCATCTCTATCCTCTAATTCCTCAGAATTTCCACTTTTGCCTTTTTCTTCAAGTTTTTTAGTGTGTTAATTAATACAGAAGTGTGATCTTAACCTGCTCTCCACTTCTGGGACTTCTACAGGTCTTTTTGGTCTTATGATTAGCTTTGCTTGTGAGTTGGTCCTGTGGCCTATAGAGCATAGACCTACCAGATCTTGGCAAAAGTTTTATCTTACATAGAATAGGGCACTTCCAGAAATATATCAAGAATATTTCCAAACTATTAAACAATTTTACAAACATTGTTTGCTAATGATAGACATATTTCTTCTGGAGTAAGGTGGGAGTGAAGGATGGAGTTGCTCTTTCAAATGGCCATTTTGTCTTTGAAGTTGCATTAGATACAACAAAGTTTTCTTGATTTGCATTGTAAGGTAGCATTGTTTATACACAAAAGCATTGAGAAAGATCCTACTGGTAGTTTTTGGAATGTGAAATGTTCATCTGAAGTTAAAAGTTAGCCATTCAAAGCTTCTGTGACTTGGTACCTTTTGGACATAATGGTTATTTTGGATCTTAATCAGCTAACCTAATAAACTTCCATGAAACCTATGGTCCAGTTAAACTGGAATACTCCTCTGTCTTCCTGAAAATGTCTGTGATTTTTTTTTTACATGAGCCTTTGTTCATGCTAGTTTTTTATGTCTGGAATGTGATCACTCTTCTTCATCAGGTGAATTCCTACCTGTCTTTTGAAGCCCAATTAAATGCCCCTTATTTCATGAAACCTTGTTTCCTTCCTTTTTGCTGGTAATAACCTTTGTTAGTCAGTCAACTAGCATTTATTGAGGTGCCTACTATGTGTCAGATCTCTGCTATACTCACTTTGAACCTTACTTAAAGCTTTGTTTTATACCTCTCCAATGTATTTATTCCCTACTGTTGCATATCATTATGTATCCGTCCTACCTGCCACTGGATTGTTAGATGAGTTGAACCTATGGGTTCCTAAATTTTGGACCTACACCAGAATCTTGCACAATGATCCACACAGAGTAGATACTTAATAAATATTTGTTGAATATATATATATATATATATATATATGTATGTATGTATGTATGTATGTATATATGTAGCCTAAGATCACCTCTGCTTCCTTGGGTACCATTCAGTACTGTTGAATTGTATTGAGCTTGATGTTTGCTAAAAATACCAGCATACTTTCTCATGAACAATTATCCCACCATGTGTCCTCCTTCCTGTTGGAGGTTAGTTGACTTGTAAAAAAATGGAATGTGGTATTGTATATATATCCTTATGAAATAATTCTACTTATGTTCCAGCCTGTCAAGAGCTTTTTTTAAAAAAATCTCAATTTCTTTTTAGCCTGGTTCAGCTCTTGACTAGCTGAATCTTTCCAATTTACTCCCATATGAACACTTTTCAATCCCTTCTGAGCCCCTCCCCCTTTCCAACACTTTAAAAAAAAGTGCTGTCTTTCCCTATTAGAATGTAAGCTTCTTGAGGGCAGGGATTATCTTTTTTCTTGCAGTAAATGCTTAATAAACACTTTTTATCTAATCTAACCTAATATTTCCATTAAATTAAGTAATTCAACTCATGAAGATTTAGATGGTTTGTTACCTGCCCCATTGAAGACAGTATCCATATTGGTGAGATCACTGATCCATTAAAGCATTGAAGACAAAGCAAGTTAGTTATTGATGTCTTCTTTAATAGTCAGGAGATATAGGGATTCAAAGCAAAATTATAGGACAAAGTGGCACAGTGAGAAAATAGCATCAAAACATTTTATAGCAACCAAAGATTCTACCCCCTAATCTGATGCACCATCTTTCTTTATTTCTTTTTTTAATATAAATTTATTTATTTAACTTTTTACATTCATTTTCACAAAATTTTGGGTTCCAAATTTTCTCCCCATTTATCCCTTCCCTCACCCCAATACACCAAGCATTCTAATTTCCCTTATCATCAATCTGCCCTCTCTTCTATCATCCCTCCCTTCTCTTGTCCCCATCTTCTCTTTTGTCCTGTAGGGCCAGATGACTTTCTATTCCCCATTAACTGTATTTCTTAATTCCTAGTAGCAAGAACAATACTCAATAGTTGTTCCTAAAATTTTGAGTTCCAACTTCTCCCTATCCCTCCCTCCCCACCCATTCCCTTTGGGAAGGCAGGCAATTCAATATAGGCCATATCTGTGTAGTTTTGCAAATGACTTCCATAATAGTCATGTTGTGTAACACTAACTATATTTCCCTCCATCCTATCCTGCCCTCCATTGTTTCTATTCTGTCTTTTGATCCTGTCCCTCCCCAAGTGTTGACTTCAAATTGCTCCCTCCTCCCATTGCCCTCCCTTCCATCATCCCCCCCATCCTGCTTATCTCCTTCTCCCCCACGTTCCTGTACTGTAAGATAGGTTTTCATACCAAAATGAGTGTGCAACTTATTCCTTCCTTTAGTCGAAGTGATGAGTAAACTTCATGTTTTTTTTCTCAGCTCTCCTCTTTTTCCCTCCACTAAAAAGTCTCCTGCTTGCCTCTTGAATGAGAGATAATTTACCCCATTTCATTTCACCCTCTTTCCTCCCCCTACCTTTCTCTCACCATTTACCTTAATTTCTTTTAAGATATGGTCCCATCCTATTCAATTCACTCTGTGCTCTCTGTCTCTGTATGTGTGTGCATGTGTGTATGTGTGTGTGTGCACGCGTGTACATATGTGTGTGTGTGTATATGTGTGTGTGATCCCACCAACTACCCAGATCCTGAAAAGTTTTAAGAGTTACAAATATTGTCTTTCCATGTAGGAATGTAAACAGTTCACTTTGGTAAGTCCCTTATGACTTCTCTTTGCTGTTTGCTTTTTCATGCTTCTCCTCATTCTTGTGTTTGAAAGTCAAATTTTCTTTTCAGCTCTGGTCTTTTCATCAAGAATGCTTGAAAGTCCTCTATTTCATTTAAAGACCATATTTTTTCCCTGAAGTATTATGCCCAGTTTTGCTGGGTAGGTGATTCTTGGTTTGAGTCCTAGTTCCTTTGACTTCTGGAATATCCTATTTCACGCCCTTCAATCCCTTAATGTAGAAGCTGCTAGATCTTGTGTTATCCTGATTTTATTTCCACAATACTGGAATTGTTTCTTTCTAGCTACTCCACCATCTTGGCTCCTCCCCCTAATTGTCGTATTTCTAAGGATAACTACGCATGGAGATTCTTAATAATGGGTTCGATTATTTTTTACATCCACAATTTCTTCAGGGCTTGTCATTACATACTACATTGCTTCTGTTAAGAGAAATCGGTACACAAAAAAGCAAATTATTTCAGCTTGAATGACATATCATCATATTTGCAAACAATTTTTGAAAAGAAAAACCCTAGAGATGTTGGTTTACTGAAGTTTTCCTCATTGATGTTAGACACTAGAGACCATGATGAATATACTGTGTATTGTTATATAAGAAGTAGGTTAAGGAGTTGGAGCAATAATTTGTAATTTGTTTATGCTTATATCAAATGCAGAAAAAATGTGACTCATATTTTTAATTTTCAAATCCTTACCTAGCTATTCTAGGATGAAACAATGACAGTGCTTTTGTTGCCAAGTGTGTACGTGTTATTTTTACATGAAACAATAAAACTAGTAGATTTTAACACTTGTTAGAAAAAGCTCAGTTTTGCACCTTTGTTTGGAATCAAGAAAAAATTGACCATATCAAGTCACTTTGTTTGAAGATGTGCATGCAAATGTCCTGAAAACTTACATCCTTGCTCAGTTTAGAGGAAGGAGTCATGCATATAGCCTTTTGAACATCTTGCTACAATGAACATTTGAGAGCCTAAGGCAATCTCTACCCAACAGATAATAAAGTAATAGAAAAAGAGAAAAACCGCAAACATTATCTGCCTAAGATCATGCCTCACATTTGTTGTCTACTGTCTCTTTGTGCTTGTCTCCATCTTTACCTCTACATCTAAACAAATGTGGATGAATCTCATCCTAAGCCTTGTCATAGGGTTACTCTTATTTGTGAATCTAATATATTTTCCCCTCTCCAGTAAAATATAAACTCTTGAGGGAAGAGATAATTTCCTTTCTGTATTTGTGCTCCTTGTTCCTAGTACAGTGGATGGAAGATATTGGTCTCCTCATAAACATTTGTTGATTGCTTGCTTGATTGACTGTGGCTTCTCAACTTTTGGAGATTTATCCCTCATTTGTACCTACTGATGGATGCTCTGGCTTCCAGGAAAGAAATGCTATAAACATGTATTGATATTGCATTTTTGCTTATTGTTAACGTAATTTTAATTCTTAATAATAAGATCTTGTTTGAGTCACACGTAAGCCTGAGTCACTTGAGTCCAGTCATGTAGAACAGGAAGGGGTGAAGCAGGAACAGGAAGAGGTAGATCTGGAGCAGAGCTAAGAGGAAATTGGTCAGAGGGCATTCAGAGCTGGGAAAAGCAACAACTTGTGAGAGTGCAAGAGCTTGTTTGTGATTTGTTTAAGGGAACTGGTTTATGGGAAGGCCCTAGTAGGGAGAAGGCTTGAGGATGGTATTGCCCTCTGCATTGTTGTTATGTATAGGTTTCTTTGTTACAATGAAGAATTTGGCTTTCTGGTGTTGGGCTTTGGCTTTCTGGTGTTTGAATAAATGCTTTTCTTTTGCCTGGAGTGTCAGTTATACTTTGTGATTCAGAACTATGCCAGCATATTCAGTCACCATCAGTGCTGTGAATACTGCCTTGATGATACAACACCCAGCCGAGATTGTTGACAACTTTGACAAGAGGTGTGATCATTTCATGAACCATTGGTCCAATATGTCAGTGATTTCTGCTTCATACCTTTAATGCCAAGTGTATTGAATGACTCAGAGGATTCTATTTTGAAAAGGAATTAAATTTTGCCGTAGTGGAAGAGGGTGATAGAATTGCCATGTCCTTAGAATTTAGAAGATTTCTCTTTTTCTTGTAAAGAAATTGTTCAGAAGCTGATTGAATGTACCAGCAAGAGGACAGAATTTGTGTCCTCTGGGGATGTAGTTGAGCTTGATGAGCAATGTGTGTGTGTGTGTGTGTGTGTGTGTGTGTGTGTTTGTGTTTATAAGTAAAACTTCAGTGATAAGGCAAGCAAAGGTTTTGGGGTGTGTCTATGAATATGAGAGGTAAGTGGTGGTGATAATGATAATGCTAGCATTTGTATCCAACACAGAATGCCATACGTTGTGACCCCTGTTCTTCAGCAACTGGAATAAATTTCAAGAGACAGTCCAAAAAGAGGATAAAATCCTAATCATTTTTTATAATATGCTGTGCAAAAATCCTAAAAATATACACAAGACCAGACCCTTTAAGTCCATAAGATGCTCATGTTATTTGCACCCATTTTGGTAACCAATCCCTGCCAGAAATATGAGAACATTTCTATAATCAATATCCTGGCTGGCATAATATATTGCAAAGTAGTACAAGAAATGGTCATTTGATCAGAGAAGGGAATATTGCACATTAACATTAGTAACTAAATGATACAACATTAAAATTTAATCACTTCTCAGAAAGACTATTACAATAGCCTTCTACTTCAAGTGTCTCTATATTCCAATCTATCCTCTGTATTCCAATATCCAATCACCTTCCAAACTGATTTTCTTTTAGTCTGTGTCTGACCACTTAATACCTCCTGCTCTTATTTAAAAAAAACTCTACTAGATCCTTGTGACATCTATTATCAAGTATGAACCCCTTGATTTGTCATTTTAAATCCTTAACAACTTAATGTACTTTTCTAGTTTTATATTTTGTTCTCCTTGCTGAATTACACAAAATAGCTTGCTTACTGTCCCTTACATTCATATCAAAACACAATTGAAATATCTATATATGAATAGGAAATTAAGATATGATAATATCAAGTAGAACCAAGTAAAGAAAGAGAAATGAATTTGCAGTGCGCCTTTGACAACTTCATAGGTCACCTGGGATATCTTTTTTTTTGTCTAGAATTGTGATTTTATACATATGGGGAACTCTTGGTATGGAAATTCCCTCTACTGATGCAACTCATAAATAATGATGACAACAAAGACTACCACAATTATGATGATGATGGTGATGATGATGATGGTGGTGGTGGTGATAATGATAATGCTAGCATTTGTATAGCACTTTGAGGCTTGTAAAGTATTTTACATAAGCTTTTTCATTTGGTCCTCAAGACAGCCCTGGGAGGTGAGTGGTATTATTTCCATTTTATTTATAAATTTTGTTATACATTTATTATATTATTCCCATTTTACAGATTAGAAACTCAGAAATGAAAGAAGTTAGGTGACTTGCCTCAGGCTACACAATCACCTAGTATCTGAGTCTGCATCTAAGCTCAGGTTTAAATCTAAACTCATCTGTCAGTTTAGCTACTTTTCTTCTATTCACAAGTCATTAGATCTTCATTTGTAAAATGTGTATAGCAATAGTAAATAATAGATATAATAAATATAGTAGATAGTAATAATAAAATGAGATAACTGTGAAGCTCTAAATTGATACATGAATGATAGTTTTTGCTCTCCTTAAAAAACAAAACAAAACGACCCTCCCCCAAAGTGCCTCTCCTAGAGTTTCAAACCCTTTCCTCCTGGAATCATCCGATTTTTTAAAAGCAAAAAAGATAGAGAACATGTGGCTGTCCCCCTCTTTCATAGGATATTTTCAATTGCTTTCAGTTCCGAGGCAGTGGTTGTTGAGAGCCTTTCTGCTCCCTAAACTAGTTATCACAGACATAGTTATTATCTACCTTTTTCCACTTGAAGAAAATCACTTAAGGGAGAGGTCATTTCTTATAGAAGTCTAAAGAGTCATTTCTCAGTAAGAACCAAAGGGGCACAATTATGAAAAGATATACTTGCACTACTCTCACTTTTGAAAATCAATACTGATGCTGACCTATGTATGAATGCATATATATAGTATGTAGTTTTATTCTGATTAACTTATTTCTTTTTCTTTTTTCTCCTTGTTGAACAATGCAGGAACAAGTTTAAGATACCTGTTGATTCTCTACCTGTCCTCACTGTTGGTAAAGCAATAAGGTGTTTGTGGGCTTTTCTCAGATCCAAGTCCAGACTGCTTTGACATTAAATTTTCAAGTCTGATCTCTGACTTCAAAGCTCAAATGAACAGAATAAAAAATGTGAAGAAATGAAATTTCTTGTAAATAAGGAAGGACCAAAACCTAACTTTTGGGCTGATGCAGACTTCCAGACCTGACCTCTGTCCCAGTTGGGAAAAGAACAGATCAGAAGTTAAGAAAACCCAAGAGTATAAGAATTTGCCCCAGTTTGATAATTATTCTCGTTGTTCTTTTTTTCAATACTTAAGTAAGTCTTAAATATAAAATTTCACTATGGACACAAGATAGAGGATATGAGAGAGATGTGGTGTCATGGTGTATCAGTAAGTATCCCAGCATACACAGGGGTGCCTACTACAACAGGTTCTTAGATGTGCATCCATAAAAAGAAAACCAACTTTTGAGGGTTTAACAATCACTTTAATCAAGCACATTTATCAATCCTTTATTCAAACACATATATCATTCATCTAGTTCAGAGGAGTCAATACCCTGAACCTCAAAGTAATCAACAGACATGGCTTCCTCTGCCTGACCATAATTCAACAGACAGACAGCTGTCTGACCATAATTACCAGAGAGAAAGCACAACCTCTGGGTTCTAAGAACAGGTACTGTGGGGGTGGGGGGAGGGGGCAGGGGGAAGGGCTCCTTAGGTGCTTCCCAGAGTTTTCCCATGGCACTTAAATCTTCTTACCACCACTAAGCCCCAGGGGTGGAGCCAAGATGGCAGAGTAGAAAGACACACAGATGCTGGCTCTCCCTACACAGTCCATAAAATACCTGTAGACAGGGAGTCTCAACAAATTTTGGAGCAGCAGAAGTGCAGAACAACAGAGTGGAGCAGATTTCCAGCCCAGGGTGACCTGAAAGGCCCATGGGAAACATCTGTTGCACCAGGCCTGGACCATGGCAGTGCAGCTCTGGGAAGAGGAAACCTCAGGGGCACAATCTCCAGTTGCAGTAGCAGTGGTTCGCAGATCCTTCAACACACACGTGCCAAAGGTCAGTGACAGTGTCTTTTCAGCTATCCAGGAAGGGAGAAAGGCCTTCCCATATCTCTGTGGCAGCAGCCACAGAGGCCACATGGGGCATGTGGCAGCAGTTCCCACTGCAGCCCCTACAGCAGCTTGGATTGTAAAAACCCTGGAGGCACTGAGGAGCTGATTATTACCTCAGCCCTGTGTAGAGGCCCTGAGGGAGCTGGTCTTTATCTTACACTGAATGGTGGCCCTGCCCATGCAGCTTATCTGAATCTCAGCCTCCAGTGCTCACAACTTGGAGGAACTGGAGGCCAGGTGACTGTGGAGAGGAAACTCTGCTGAGATTCTGGACACAAAGTCTTTCCCTGATCCTAGACCAGTGTACATGCTTGATTGTGCCACCTTGGAGGAACTGAGATCTTATAGATCCCTAGAGTATACCCTACTCTTGACAAAACTAATCCCCAAAGGAAAACCTCACTCTCAGAGTATTTATACCTTTTTTTTTAGAGTCAGAGGGCATCTCAACCCTTGAGAGCCAGTGCCTCATTAACAAAAACTATGAGTATTCCTACAAATCTTCCCTAATCAAACTCCCTTTAATGGTCAGGCCCATTAATGGGTGGGGAAGATCTTTAATCACATTAACAATATAAGTACATATACTGTTTATAGTTAAAGAAACTCTTGTTTCTGTACTTTACTCCTAGTAAAGACTTTTGATTGATAAAAGCAAGATCACCTGCTTTTATCACTTGCTTTTATAATCAGACACTTGATTATAGTAAAACAAAAACAGCAAAATATCCTATTTTGATTGCCATCACACATGGATAGAACACTGGTTGTGTGACTTTGGGCAAACCTTTCTTAGCTCCAGTTTTGTCATTTTTAAATAGGTATAATAATAGTAACTGTTGTGAGATCAAAGAGGATAATATATGTAAGGTGCTTTGCAATCTTTCAAACATTTTATAAATGTTGACTATATTATCACTATTATCATGCCACATTTAGCTCATGTCTATAGATACTGGTGTCATCATTGAAATCTGGAGCTGAATAAAAATATGCATTTATACATTGTTGCTTATGCTTTTCCTTCTGTACCCTTTGAGTTCTTCTGTTGTCTCTTCAAGGTCAATTTTCTTATAAGTATTTCTTCCTTAAGTTTGTTCCATCTTTGATTTGATATATTGGTTAGTATTTTGAGGTGAGAAAGGAGAGTGGGCTTTAGTTAAAACCATTCATTCAATTATCTTGAACTCAACTCACATTCATTCCCTTTTGTTTGTTTTTTTTTCAGACTGAGTCTTCCTATCTTGCCCATCCTGAAGGACAGTGGTCACTCACTGGCCAATTCCAATTCTAAGTATGGAATATTTAACCTGTTGCCTTTTCCCCAACTGATCAGTTTGGATTTTGTTAACCTGATGGTGTCACACTCCTCAGGGCTCACCATATTTATGCCTTACTTCAGACACCAGATTGATTTTAGCCCTACCATAGCTCAACAGTATTTGCAGCTTAAGATCCACCATATCGTTATCCTCTGCTTCCCCCAGTGACAGGGGTTATAGGCATGTGTCACCATACCAAATCTCGTCCTTTCTTTCCTTTGTCTATTTTTTTTTTTTTGTAAATCATGTGTTCTATTACTGCGGTTGGAACTGTCACAAGAGAATCTTGTATATATGGATGCTTGTCATAACTGTATCATGTAAGGAGAGCAGTGTGTGAATCCTCTCATTTTGTTTCCCAGCAGGTACTATACCTGACAGTTTTCAGGTTCTGTTTTTTTGACCCTGTTTTGGGGTACTTTTATGGCGTATGTCCACTAGAAGGAGAAATAGACTTATTTTTTTTCCTCTGACAATCAAAAAGTTTCTCTGTTTTTAAAAATATATAATTTATTTATTTTTCAATTCTCAACATTTGCTTCCACAAGAATTTGAATCCAAAATTTTCTCCACACCTCTCCCCACCCCACCACCCCAGGATAGGATACACCCCATTGCTTCCTTCTTCCAGTCTGTCCTCCCTTCTATTAACCCACTCCACCTCCTTCTTTCATCTCCCTCCCCTCGATTTTCCTGTAGGGCAAAATAGATTTCTATACACCATTGCCTGTAAATTTTATTTTCCAGTTCCATGGTAAAACAATTTTTAACATTCATTATTAAAGCTTTGAGTGCCATATCCTCTCCCTTCCTCCCTCCCCATCCACATACATGTGTAATGAAGCAATGCACTTCCATAATAGTTATATTGTGAAAGAATAACCACATTTCCCTCTGTCCTATTCTTCCCTCCATTTATTCCATTCTTTCCCTTGACCTGTCCTCCCACAATAGTGTTTGCTTCTGATTATCCCTTTCCCCAATTTGCTGTCCCTTCTATTACCTTTCCTCTCCTATTCCCTTACCTCCTTGCCTTCTTGCAGGATAAAATAGATTTCCATATTCAATTGAGTGTGTGTTATTTCTGCCTTAAGCCAAATCCCATGAGAGCAAGGCTCACTTATTTCCTTCCATCTCCCCCCTCATCCCCTCCATTGTACAAACTCTTTCTTGCTTCTTCTATGCGAGATGATTAGCTGTATTCTACCTCTTCCTTTCTCTTACTCCTAGTATTACTCCTAGTATTATGCCTTACTCCTAGTATTAATCCTTACTCCTAGTATTATTCCACTCAATAGTAAATTTTATTTTTTAGATATTCTCCCTTCATATTTAGCTCACTCTGTTCCTTCTATGTGTTTGTTTGTTTGTTTGTGTGTGTGTGTGTGTATTCCACCTGATTACCCTAATACTGAAAAATGTCTCATGAGTTACAAATAACATCTTTCCATGTAGGAACGTAAGCATTTCAACTTTAATGAATTCCTTAAGGCTTTTCTTTCCTGTTTACTTTTTCATATTTCTCTTGATTCTCGTATTGAAAGTGAAATTTTCTATTCAGCTTTGGTCATTTCAACAAGAATGCTTGGAAGTCCTCTATTTCATTGAAATTTCATTTTTTCAGGGATCACCCCAAAATGACAGGATAACAGCATGGATTTTCTAGAGTGCTTCCCCCAAGCCTAGCCTAATGCCTGCAAGAAATGGCTCTAAACAAATTCTGAAAATGCAGAATGCACAGAATGACAGAGTGAAGCAAATCTCCAGCCAAGACAGCCTGGAAGATTGACAAGAAGTGTCTATTGTGCCACACAGGAGGCAGAACGCAGTCCAGCATGGACAGTGCTGGCACAGCCTTGGGCAGGTCTTGCGGAGACTGAATCTCTCTCACCTGTGGCAGTTTCCAGATTTCAGGACCCCAAAAAATGGAGGAAAAATTGGAAGGCCAGTGAAAAAATTCTGTGGGACCAGTGTGGGAGTTTGGAGTGGTCCAGCTCCAGCCCCAGGGCTGAGAAGGGGGTGGAGGAGCCCATAGCAAGCACAGCAGCAGCAGGGGCAGAAACAGCTGCTGTTTCTGGAGTTCTAGGCCCCCAAGTTGTGGGGAAATTGAATGGCTGACAGTAAACTCCCCCACCCCCATAGAAGAAGATATCTACCTTGCCAAAGAGCTCAAATTTCAAGCAAATGCCTGGAGAAATTAGCAAAAACTGGAAAAAGAATCAGACAGTAGAATCTTACTTTGTGGATAAGGAAGACCAAAATATGCAAACAGAAGACAACAGAGTCAAAGCTCTTTTATTGAAAGCCTCCAAGAAAAGTGTGAATTGGTCTCAGGCCATGAAAGTATTTTGAAAATCAAGTAAGAGAAGTAGAGAAAAAATTGGGAAGAGAAATGAGTGATGCAAGGAAATTATGAAAAATGAGTCAGCTGCTTTCTACAAAAGGCTGTAAAAAAACCCCAAAAAGGCTGAAGAAAATAATAGTGTAAAAAATAGACTAACCCAAATGACAAAAGAGATCCAAAAAAATCAATGAAGAGAAGAATACCCCAAAAAAGCAGAATTGGCCAGCTGGAAAAGGAGGTTCAAAAACTCACTGAAGAAAATAATTTCTTAATGATTAGAATGGAGCAGATAGAAGCTAATGACTTTATTAAAAATCAAGAAATTATAATACAAAACCAAAGGAATGAAAAAATGGAAGACAACATGAAATATATCATTGGAAAAACAACTGACATGGAAAATAGATCCAGGAAAAACAATTTAAAAATTATGGGACTACCTGAAAGCCACAATCAAACAGAGTCTAGACATCATCTTTCAAGAAATTATTAAGGAAAACTGTCCTGATATTCTAGAACCAGAGGGGAAAATAAATATTCAAAGAATCCACCAATCACCTCCTAAAAGAGATCCCAAAAGGAAAACTCCTTGGAATATTGTAACCAAATTCCTGAACTGCTAGGTCAAGAAGAAAATATTGCAAGCATCCAGAAATAAACAATTAGAGTATTGTGGAAGTACAATAAGGATATCCTAGCAGCTTCTACAATAAGGGATCGAAGGGCTTGGAACAGCATATTCCAGAAGTCAAAGGAACTAAGACTAAAACCAAGAATCACTTACCCATCAAAAATGAGTATAATACTACAGGGGGGGAAATGGTCATTCAATGAAATGGAGGACTTTTGAACATTCTTGATGAAAAGACAAGAGCTAAATAGAAAATCCGACTTTCAAACACAGGAATCAAGAGAAGCTTAAAAAGGTAGACAGGAAAGAAAAAATCATAAAGGACTTACTAAAGTTGAACTGTTTATAATCCTACATGGAAAAAATAATATTTATAACTCTTGAGACTTTTCTCAGTACTATGGTAGTTGGAGGGATTATATAAATATAGACAGAGGGCATAGGGTGTGTTGAATGGAAAGGGATGATATCTAAAAAAAAAATTAAGGGGTGAGAAAGGAATATATTGGGAGGAGAAAGGGAAAAGTAGAATGGGGCAAATTATCTCTCACATAAAAGAAGCAAGAAAAAGCTTTTTCCATGGAAGGGAAGAGAGGGGAAGTAAGAGGGGAAAGGTGAACCTTACTCTCATCACATTTGGCTTAGGGAGGGAGTAACATGCATAATCAATTTGCTATGAAAATCTATCACACTACAGGAAAGTAGTGGAGAAGAGAATAAGTAGGGTGGGGGGATGATAGAAGGGAGGGTTAACGGGATGAGGGCATAATTAGAAGAAAATACTTTTGAGGAGGTCTAAGGTCAAAAGAGAGAATATAATAAGTGGGAGGCAATATAAGATGAAGAGAAATATAATCTTTCACAGCATGACTTTTATGGAAGTCTTTTGCATAACTACACATGTTTAACATATATCAAATTGTTTGCCTTCTCAGTGAGGATGGGTGGGGTGGGAGGAAGGGAGAGAAATTGGAACTCAAAGTTTTAAAAACAAATGTTAATAATTTTTTTATATTCAATTTGGATATGATATATACTCAATGGGGTATAGAAATCTACCTTACCCTCTAAGAAAATAGAGGGGATGGGGATAAGAAAAGGGAGGGATGTGATAGAAGAGAGGGCAGACTGGGAGGAATGGGTAATCAGAATGCACACTGTCTTGGGGTGAGTGGTGGGAAGAGATGGGGAGAAAATTTGGAACTCAAAAATCTTGTGGAAATGAATGTTGATAACTAAAAATAAATAAATTAGGGAAAAAATGGAATTCCATTTTTCGCCCTGAAGTATTATGCTCACTTTTGCTGGGCAGCTGATTTTTGCTTTTAATCCTATCCCCTGTGACCTCTGGAATATTCTATTCCAAGCCCTCAGATCCCTTGATGTAAAAGCTCCTAGATTGTGTGTTATCCTGATTGCATTTCCATAATACTTGAATTGTTTCTTTCTGGCTGCTTGTAATATTTTCTCCTTGACTTGGGAACTCTGGATTTTGGTTACAATATTCTTAGGAGTTTTCCTTTTGAGATCTCTTTCAGTGGGTGATAGGTGAATTTTTCCTTTTCTATTTTACCCGCTGGTTCTAGAATATCAAAGCAGCTTTTCTAGATAATTTCTTGGAAGATGATTTCAAGGCTATTTTTTCGATCATAGTTTTCAGGTAGACCAATAATTTTTAAATTATCTCTCCTGGATCTATTTTCAAGGTCAGTTGCTTTTCCAATGAGATATTTCACATTGTCTTCCATTTTTTCATTCTTTTGATTTTGTTTTATAATTTCTTGGTTTCTCATAAAGTCATTAGCTTCCATCTGCTCCATTCTAATTTTTAAAGAACTATTTTTTTTTTCAGTGAGCTTTTTGACCTTCTTTTCCATTTGGCCAATTCTGCTTCTTAAAGCATTCTTCTCCTCATTGACTTTTTGGATCTCTTTTGCCATTTAGATTAGTCTATTTTTTAAAGGTGTTATTTTCTTCAGCATTTTTTGGGAGTCTCCTTTACCAAGTTGTTGACTTGCTTTTCACGACTTTCTTGCATTGTTCTCATTTCTCTTCCCATTTTTTGCTCTGCCTATGTTACTTCATTTTCAAACTCCTTTTTTAGCTCTTCCATGATGTGAAACCATTGCATACTTTTTTTTGGAGGTTTTGAATGTGGAAACTTTGACCTTGCTGCCTTCCTCCAATGGTATCCTTTGCTCTTCCTCATCCCAAAAGATGGAAGAAAATGCCTTTTCACCAAGAAAGTAACCTTCTACAATCTTATTTTTTTCACCTTTTTGGGCATTTTTCCTAGTCAGTTACTTGACTTTTGAATCCTTTGTCAAGTGGAGGGTATACTACCTTAGACTTCAGAGGTTTTGTGCAGCGCATCTCTGAGATATCTCTTAGGACCTGCAAGTTCTCAGTTCCTCCAAGGTGACACAATCAAGGGAGAGGAGTTTACCTCTCTCCTGGCCTGCACTATGTTCTGTGAGCCACCAAAAGCACTCTTTTCTACCCTAGAACTGAGTGTAGAATTCCGTCTCCATAGTTGCCACTAGCTGCTGCATAGCAGCGTTCCTCCTCACCCCAGGATTGCCATTCAGAACTGAGATTCAGATCAGCAGCAACTTTCCCCCAGGGTCTTTTGGCTAGGATTCCAAAGTGGACGCTGCTGCCTCAATGACTGATGCCCTGGGGCTGATTTTGGGATCAGATCTTGCTTTCCTCTCACCTAGGTGAAACAGTTTTCTTACTGACCTTTGAAGCTTTTTTTGACACCCTTTCTATTCTTGTCCCTCCTTGATTCAGCCAGCAGAAACTCTCTTCCCTTCCTCTCGCCTTTGAATTCTTAGTGCTTTGGGTCTGTCTCTAATAGCATCTTTTATACTACATTTTGTATTATAGTTAGTTGTGTACTTGTCTTATACCTCCTACTACATTATTGGCTTTTCCTTGTCCATTTTTCCCTGGAGTAAAAACACAGCTACTTAAGAAGCTTTCTCCTTCTGTGGAGTCTCAGTTAGTGACAGTATTTTTATCCAATTATATTAGACACTTTGTATAATTCTTTATGAGTAATTCTAAGCTCTTTCCCTATGAAAGTGGCCTAATCCTGATATCACCTCTCATTTAATCTTATTTTTCTGAACAGTGGAACATGCATTCAGTTTATTTCTTGGGTCTTTTCGGTTACATGTGAACTACTGAAACCTTTTTTGACTTGGGACTTTTTGACTATAACAGTTGTCTCTTTTTGAGCTTTAGACAAAATTACCTAGCAATCCCATGCATTTCTTGTGATAAGAAACTAGATTCTTCCATTACATCTTAGCTTTGGCACACTAGGTAGGCCTAACTTGATGGTATTAAGCATATAGAAATAATATGAAATGGTGGAATTATACAGTCTCAATTGATCTATCTTCTATGACCCTGAGTATATTCTTGATCACATATTGCTGTGGTCAAATATACCGATGTGAAATGTGGTAGAAAAGGAGAATATACAAGAAAAAAATCATTTTTGTCTTATTCTAATCATGTTGTCTGATTTTAACATTATTTGTCTAAAAAATATCTGACTTTCAAAAAACTTTTTCTTTGGTCTAAATTTGGATTTCACTGGTATAGGGAACTTCCTGGCAAGAGAACTGTTTTTACCAATACAGATATAGACTTCTTTCTAAGTTTTAGAAGAATAAATGGAGCACTGAGAGATTATGTCAATGAGCATTTCTTAAGTGCTTTTGGTGTGGCAGGCACTGTGTTAAGCTCCAAGAATGCAAAGCAAGGCAAAATAAAACCAGTGTAACTCATAGTATAATTAATTTGCCCATTTATATATAGCTGGTATATGTCAGAGCAAAACTTGAACTCAGGTCCTCCTTATTCTAAGGTTGACCCCTTATCTACCATCACAATGGAAAATTAATTTTCTCATATCCAAGGTTTTAGAGCCTTGTTTTTTATCCACCCACATGGAGAAATAACATTGAGGGAAGCATGAGAATCTACCTCTGATTAGGTACACAAAAGGTGAATGTTAGAGGATTGAGTACTTGCACCAGTGGTATAAATGGGTGGGAAAAGAGTAAGAAGGAGAATCCTCTTCTGGAAATAAGGGAAACAAAATCATTACCAAGACTCACATCCACATTACTGGGCTCTTTGGAAATAGCCATTCAATAGTACTGAATACAAAATTTACCCAGACTTTACTGCCTTTCCCATTACTACCGAATCTCTCACTTGCAATACTTATCTTGAAGTAGGACATATGCCACATGGAGGTATAGTTCCTGCCATCAGCCAGCATATAGTTCAGTTATTATCAATCACTTATTTTCATTCATTTCCTTCATCAGACAACCTCTGGGGAAAGTAGAATATTTTCCCAATTTAGTCATAGTTCAAGTAGCTTTAAGTACTTTAGATGGAAACAGAAAAAATTCAGAACATCATCAAAATCCTCAGTATGACTTTATGGGTATTGCATTGAATCAAGGACAAAATAAAATGCTATTAAGCATCCAAACTTTTAATAATGTTGTCCATATGACTGAAGAGTCTTTGGGAAAACAACACTTCAACCTGGAGATAGCAAAAAAAAAAAAAGGCACCAATGGCTGATGGAAATATGTCCTCATGATGATTTGTTGTTATCCTTCTCTTTACTTAGATTGTAATTAGTTAATTATTTCAAATACCCAACAATATTTATTATGGATCACTCTGTAATGATTATTTATGGTCTTGATTTTGGTAAAGCACTTTCCTACTTCTCCGTCTTCTTCTTCCCCTCCAGGAATACATCCCAATGCCTTAACAAGAATTCTATAGGAGGAAAACAAGTTTCATAGGGACAATTAAAAGCAAAACTTTTTACCACTCTCTTCAAAGAGTTGTAAATAGGCTACAATGGGACCCACTCACATATCCAGGGAAAAGGCTCCTGTTAAGTTTGTTGAAAAAAAAGTTTTTACTTTATTTAGCAGGAGGACTTTTTTTCCCCTGGAGAGGATTGGAAGTATCTTCATGATGATAACAATGCCTAATCCATAGTCCAGCTTACCTTAGTAATTGGTATACCATTCTCCATGTGAGAGATGTTCCTAAAGTTTTGCAAAAAGCAAATGTTTGTAAATTAATTTTGTGTTTTTGAATGAGGAGTGCACTGTGAGGAATACTTTAAGAAATCAGTCTCTTTGTAATGTTATCTACTTTATTTTATAAATTTATAGTTTTGTATATGTTCTTAACTGAGGTATTTAAGTAGTGAAATTCTTTCCAAGTGTCAATTGAGGCATGTAAGTAGGATCATGAATTTAGAGCAAGAAGGGACCTTAGAGGCCACTCAGTCTAGCTCTCTCATTTTACAGATGAGGAAACTGAGGCTCAGAGAGCTTAAATAATTCAGCCAGG
Source organism: Bettongia penicillata ogilbyi (assembly GCA_023548195.1). Lineage (NCBI taxonomy): Eukaryota > Metazoa > Chordata > Mammalia > Diprotodontia > Potoroidae > Bettongia > Bettongia penicillata. The sequence continues at coordinate 6,017,745 of JAJHZJ010000666.1, read as the reverse complement.
ATCACATAGTTGATAAGTGTCTAAAACAGGATTGGAACTCAGGTTTTTCCAACTCCATTCCCAGTTCTCTATCCACTAAAGGAAATAATTTCCCCTAGTGGAAAGAGAATCAATCAGAACAGTCTCTAAGTAAAGATTCCCCACAATAGTCTCTAGGATTTTGTTGAATGAAAAAAATGAGCACCAGATCCTTCTAACTTCCTTCCAGAAGTCCTTAGAACCTGAGAAAAATTTAGGGATCATCAGGTCAAAACTCTTCATTTCATGTTGAATTTACACACACACACACACACACACACACACACACATATAGCCTAAGATCACCTCTGCTTCCTTGGGTACCATTCACTACTGATGAATTGTATAGAACTTGAAATTTGCCAAAAATACCAGCATAATTTCTCATGATCAATTATCTAACAATATTTCCGCCTTCCTGTTGGAGGTTAGTTGATTTGTAAAAAAATGAAATGTGACATTTTGTATTTATCCTCATGAAATAATTTCATCTTATTAGATTCTACTTATGTTCCTGCCTGTCAAGAATTTTTTATTATTATTATTTATTTTTAACACAGTTTATAACAGATAAAAAAATTCCAACTTTTCGTCAGGTGATACTTCTTTTTACAGCATTTACAATATGGACCACAAAATAATTTTTTTTTTAAACTTTAATGGAGACACAAATAACATTTATGTTGCTAACTTCACAAGCTCTTGACCTAATTGTCTCCACAGTATTACTGAAAATTAATGGACCTTAACTTATTGTTGTTGGACTAAAGTCCTCTGCCTAATAGTGTAATTTTAGACAACCTTGGCTGTTCACCTACCAATAATCTATAGTTGAATAGATCTGGTATTAAGCTTACAAACCTTTTGATTATAGGAAATTGCCACCAAGATTAGGGACATTGCAGGGATACAATATCTCTCCAACTTCATGTCAATTCCAGGCAGAATTAGATTATCTATTTGCATTCAATCAGGCTTAAAGTCTGCCAGGTGTCAGTGGGAAAATTGAGTCAGGAGAATCCCACCTCAGCCCATGCTGAACAGCCACTCTCCCACCCTTCCCTTGAGATCACCTCATGCAGTTCTTATCAGCTTCTCATAAGCTTACTGGCATCATGGATTGGAGGCTCAGATCACCTTTCTTGCTACCCATACCTGGAGTTAGACTCAGAAGAACAGTCACTTAATAGTCCCAAAGCATCTAAAAATGGCAAGTTCCAATAACCAGGTTTCAAATATGATTATAGTTTCACTTTGGCTAAGGAACATGTTTTGAGGCAAGTCTTAAGTGGCTTACATGCCTTTCTATACATGTTCTAGTTCCTGATTAAATGTCAATCATAAAATCAAATTTACCATTAACACCTTGACTTTTCCAATGCCAAATTTTACCCAAGGTTACCTTCCTCTAGGAAATTTAGGCTGAAATTCTTTTCTCCAGACTAAAAATGTCATTGATTTGTTCTCAATAATTAATTCAGTCTATTGTTTTAATACTAATTGCTTTTATCTCACTTTGTAACATGTCCAATTTTTCTCCCCATCATTCTCCTCCCCCTGCTTCCTAATATCTTGCATTCTGATTATTCCTTCCCTCAATGTACCCTCCCCTGCATCACATTCCACCCCTCTCCTCTCCCCACCCTCTCTCTTTTCTTCCAGAGCAAGATACATTTCCATACCTCATTCCCTGTAGTTCTTCTTTCCCGATTATATGCAATAAAAATTCTCAGCATTCGCTTCTAATACTTTGAATTCTAACTTCTCTCCCTCCCCTCCTCCCTCCCCAGCCCCACTGAGAAAGGAAGCAATTCAATACAGACTAAATATATGTTCTTTTGCAAAATACTCCCATAATAGTTATGTTGTGCAACACTAATTATGTTGCCCTGTCCTACCCTATCTCCTCTTATTTTTCCTCCCTACAATTGACCTTGTCCCTTCTTGAAAGTGTTTATTTTTAGTGACTCCCTTCTCCCATTTTCCCTCCCTTCTAACATTCCCCTCACTCCACTTGTCACCTCCTCTCCTACTTTCCTGTAGTGTGATATAAATTTTCATATCAAATTTAGTGAGCATGTTATTCCCTCCTTCAACCACATGTAGGGAGAGTAGCTTTATTTTTCCCCCCTCTCCTCTTCTCCCTTATCTCCTCCATTGAATAAGATTTTTCTTATCTCTTTTATGAGTTATAGTCTGCCCTCTTCCATTACTCCCTTTCTCTTCCTGGGAATTTTCCTTGTTCACCCCTTACTTTTTATTTTATTTTATTTTTTTTGTGTGTTTATATCATCTCTTCTGATACAACACACCCTGTACTCCCTATCTATCTGTGTGTGTGTATGTACAATCTCTTCAACTACCCAAATACTGAGAAAAGATTCAAGAGTTAAAATTATTTTCTTTCCATGTAGTAATGTAAACAGTTCAGCTTTAGAGAGTCTTTTATGATTTTTCTTTTCTGTTTACCTTTTCATGCTTCTCTTGATTCTTGTCTTGAGATGTCAAATTTTTAAATACAGATCTGGTCTTTTCCTCAACATGAATTCTTGGAAGTCGTCTATGTCACTCAATGACAACTTTTTCCCTTGAAGTATTATATTCAGATTTCCTGGGTAGGTGATTCTTGGTTTTAATCCCAGTTCCTTTGACTTCTGAAATATCCTGTTCCAAGCCCTTAGGTTCCTTAATGTTGAAGCTGCCTGTGTTATCCTGATTGTATTTCCACAGCACTCAAATGGTTTCTTTCTAGCTGCTTGCAGTATTTTCTCCTTGATCTGGGAGCTCTGAAATTGGGCCACAATATTCCTAGGAGTTTCTCTGTTCAGGTTTCTTTCAGGAGGTGAATGATGAATTCTTTCAATACCCATTTTGCCCTCTGATTCTATAACCTCAGGGCAGTTTTCCTTGATAATTTCATGAAAGATAATGTCTAGGCTCTTTTTTTGATCATGTCTCTCAGGTAGTCCAATAATTTTTAAATTATTTCTATTGGATCTATTTTCCAGGTCAGTTGTTTTTCCAATGAACTCTTTCACCTTATCTCATATTTTTTCAAACTTTTGGTTTTGTTTACTACCTGCTTGGTTTAACTCAAAGTCATTCATTTCCCTGACCTCAATTCTCTCTTGCAATGAATTATTTTGTTCAGTGAGCTTTTGAACCTTCTCCTCCATTTGGGTAATTCTGCTTTTTAAAACCTCCTTCTCCTTGTTGGCTTTTTAGACCTCTTTTTCCAATTGAATTAGCTCTTTTTAAAGCTGTTATTTTCCTTAGCACACTGAATAGCACCCTTGACCCCGCTGAAAACCCCTGAAGCTAGGGAGCAGCTCATCTGAATCTCAGCCCCTAGTGCTGGCTTGGTGGAGCTGGAGGCCAGGAGGTTGTGGAGAGGAAACTCAGAAGTCAAGTAACTGGTTGGGAAAATGCCCAAAAAAGGGGAAAAAAATAAGACCATAAAAGGTTACTTTCTTGGGGAACAAGTGTCTCCCTCCATCCTTTTGGATGATGAGGAGCAAGGCATCCTGTCAGAGGAAGTCAAGGCTTCTGCCTCCAAAGGGAACTGAAACTGGGCTCAGGCAGTAGAAGACCTTAAAAAACAAGTTAGCAGCTTACTAAAGAACCAAAAAAATGCTGTCAAGAATTTTTTTTAAAAAAAATCTCAATTTCTTTTAACCTGGTTCAGCTCTTGCCTATCTGGACCTTTCCAATTTACTTTCATATGAATACTTTTCAATCCCTTCTGAGCCCCTCCTCCTTTCCAACTCTTTAAAAAAATACTGTCTTTCCCTATTAGATTGTAAGCTTCTTGAGGGCAGGGATTAAATTTTGTTTGTAGTAAAAGCTTAATAAATACTTTTTATCTAATCTAACCTAATTTTTCCATTAAATTAAGTAATTCAGCTCAAGAGGATTAAAATAGTTTGTTACTTGCCCCATTGAAGACAGTATACATCCCTATTGGAGATCATAGATCCATTAAGGTATTGGAGAGAAAGCAAGTTAGTTATTGATGTCTTTTTTAACAGTCAGAGCATATAGGAGTTCAAAGCAAGGTTATTGAACAAAGTGGCACAGTGAGAAAAATAGTATTAAAACATTTTGTAGCAACAAAAGATATCACCCTCTCATCTGATGCACTTCTTTTACAAATGAAAATATCATCAATAGAAAAAGTAGAACATATATTGGAAGCACAAATAGAGACACACACGTAGGGTATGCATGCAGCCAACTTATATGGGGAATGTATATGATATATATGCATTATATATATCATATATATACACACACAGTTGCACACATAGGGAACATGTGTGACACATGCCTCTCATGCTGGTATCTTTTAGCTTTATCACTATATAATTCCTACTGACACCAGTCTTTTAGTCTTTATTAGAGTGGTCATTGCCTCATGTGGCTAGGTGGTGCAGTGGATAGGACACCAGTGCAGGAGTCAGGAGGACCTGAGTTCAAATCTCACCTCAGACACTTGACACTCACTGGCTGTGTGACTTTGGGCAAGCCACTTCACCCCAATTGCTTCATCCTGGGGCATCTCCAGTCATTCTGATGAGTATCTGGTCACTGGATTCAGATGGCTCTGGAGGAGAAGTGAGGCTGGTGACCTGCACAGCCCTCCCTCACTCAAAACAAAGTCAAGTGCAAGTCATGTCATTATTTCTCTGATAACATGGTCTTCTTCATCAACGAAGGATGAACACACACCCAGTGACTCAACGATGACCTTCTTGGCTTACACCTCAGATAAACTTTGTTAATCTCTCTCTTAAATATTCGTTAAGTCTTTTAAAATTATGACTGTTGTGTATTTGTCATATACAATACAAAGTACTGAAGTGTATGAAAGCAAGGATCATGATTTATTGAAATTCCATAATTCATAGTACATACCCAGCATAAAGTTCTCTGTACATAGCAGATGTGATTTGGGAAATTAAAATGTCTCTATCAGAGAAAAAAGTTAAGCTTGAAATGACTTGTTATAACTATTAAAAGACTAGCATTTTAAAGGGAGATTCCTTAGTTATTATTGATATTCATATGTATTGACAGATCATTTGGACTACTCAATTGTGCATCTAGTATTAACGGGAGTTTTATATCAATCAATTTACTGACAAGAATTTATTAATCAGTTATATATGTGCCAGACACTGTACCAAGTGCTCAGGGTATCAAAAAATGCAAAAAAATTTCCTACCCTCAAGGGTCTCATATTCTAATGGAAGAAAACCTATATAAACAACTTGTATATACAAGATTTAAATAGAGTATATTGAAGATAATCACAAAGGGAAGACACTAGCAGCAATAGGATGAAAAAAGTTTCATGAAGATGGTGGAATTAGAGTTCAATCTTGAAATATTTCACTGGGCCGTATTTCAAGATACTTTTGAAAATAATGGGGAAGTATAAGAGAGGGTGCTTTCTTTGGCAACTTTGAAAGATGACAAATATTATTTCTTAAATATGTTTCACAACTATAATTTCCTTAATAGTTACTCATCACAAATCCCAGAGTCTCTAAAAAATTAAAGTGAAGAGTAAGTCAGAGGCCAATATAAAAGTGAATGATTATTGTGAGCAGCCTATAGCACATTACCAATGAACAACTGAAGCAGAGAAATGGCATGAAGTACATAAGACAGATGTATGATTGGAAATGCAGGTGGGTTGATCATGAAAGACAGCCTATAGCATGAAGGCTGGAGAGCTCACTTATTCCATTGGCCTCATGCAATACTAAGCAATGTAGAAGACCCACAGTACACTGGGTGGACCGCCTGTGGCAAGTTTTCTATATCACATAGACAGAACAGTCCAGGGTGGGCAGGTATGGATGGTTGCAATCTGCAAGTTGATAGTCTACTTAAGTTTCTATCTTTATGTTTCTATCACACAGTGGACCAAGGCGCAAAACTTTTCATGTTTGTTTGCCAAAGAACTTCCTGCCTAGTAGATGTTTTACAGCTTGTTTCACATCTTTGTTCCTGAGACTATAGATTAAAGGATTCATCATGGGGGTCATCACTCCATAAAACATGGAAATGAGTTTGTCTGTGGCTTGCAGCTTATCTGAATTCAGTGATTCTTTGGATTTAGGCTTCATGTACATAAATAGAATGGTCCCATAGAATATGATCACCACAGTCAGATGGGCTGAGCAGGTAGAAAAGGCTTTGTTTCTTCCTTCAGCTGAGTGAATCTTTAGAATATTGAAGATGATTAAGGTATAAGAAACAAAGATTAACAAAAATGGAGTCAAGATGAATAACGTAGTGGCTACCAGCATGGTAAATTCATTCCCAGAGATGTCAGCACAGGCTAGTTTCATGACAGCTAGGATTTCACATGTGAAATGATTGATGACATTATTTCTGCAGAAAGGTAAGCGGACCACAAGAACAGTTTGTACCAGTGAGTTGACACCTCCTGTTACCCATGATCCAGCTGCCATTGGCACATATGCAGCTTTGCTCATGATGACTGAATATCTTAGGGGTTTGCAGATAGCCACATAGCGGTCAAAGGCCATCATGCCAAGGAGCACACATTCTGTGGTACCCATGGCTAAGCCAAGGAACATCTGCACTGCACATCCAGAGAAAGAAATAGTCTTTCTTTGAGATAAAAAGCTGACTAGTGCTGAAGGAATAGAGGTGGTTGTATAGCAGATGTCCAGGAAAGAGAGGTTGCTGAGGAAGAAGTACATGGGAGTATGGAGGTGGGAATCCAGGATGCTGATTATGATGAGAATGCCATTGCCCAGAAGAATGACAACATACATGACCAGGATCAGCACAAAGAAAATGATCTCAAGTCTGGGGTAACCAGAAAGACCCTTTAGGAAGAATTCAGTCACAGTGCTTTCATTTGCCTTTTCCATTTTACCGTTTTTCTTTTGCCTGAGGAATTTAGAGGATATAAGACAAACTTTTGTTACTTTGGTAATTCAAATCTAAAACATTATCACAATCAAAAAGACAGATAGTAGTTGCCTGGGCAGAAAGGCACCAATTGTTGCCAATATCCCAATGAAGGGCACCAGCCTCTTTCCCACTCTGAAGCTGCCTAATGATGACATATAAAGGCAGGAAATGCTAGAGTTCTAGGCTATGCTTAGGGTGGCCATTTTATGGTAGTGGTTAAGCTTCATTATTGAAGGAAAGACAGAAAAAGAACTGCATTATAATTCATTGTGACCCAACAGGGCATCTTAAGTCTGGTTACTATTATTTCTTCTTGTAATATGCTTGATTCTCTTTCTCTCTCTCTGTCTCTCTCTCCCTCTCTCTCTGTATGTGTGTGTTCCTTGAAAAGTATCAAAGTACCTATCAGCAATACATTCTGCTTCCTTCTCTCTCTAGCCAGTTTGAACCCCTCACTCAAGTTTATGTGTCCTACACAAGACTCAAACAATTATATTCACATTTCATGTATTTCTCAGGTTCATAACCATATCATTACTGTAGTTCAGAGGTTCTTAATGTGGGATCCATTGACCTCCAAGGTCTCTGTGGATATATCTCAGGGAATCCCTGAGATTGGATGGGAAAAATGCACCTTTATTTTTTATATCCTCTAACTGAAGCTTAGCATTTCCTTCAATTATTAAAAAGGAAACCCCACATTATTCTGAGTCCATCGATTTCACCATACTGCAAAAGAAGTCTTTGTCATAGAAGAATTAAAAAATCCCTGCTCAAGCTGCTGATAATGTTAAAGCCACAAAACATAGAAGAAATCTATTAGTTCTTTTTTGTCTTGGACAGTGAGGGCAGAGAGTTAAAATATTATTTTTTTCCCTGCAAAAACTCATTCATCATTAATGTTTTTTATTAAATTCAGAACCACTCCTGAATATTAGCTCAATTAGAATGCCAAAATCATGGATGAGAAAATGAGATCAGTGCTAGCAGCTACATGATTCATTATGTTTTGACTAAAATTTCAACTTTTGAACAAATCTGTCACGATCAATAATCAATAATCCTATGTCCATTTTCTTTTCATGGCAGATTATCATAGAAGACTATCAATTTGACTGATAAATGAGAAACACAGAATATCATTCAGAGTTAAAAATGACTTCTGAGTCTATTTCATAACTGAACAGGAACACCGTTTTCAACATTCCCATTCAAGTGTTCACCTAGAGGTTTACAAAAACCTCTTAATAAGGGGGAACCTACAAAATTCCAAGGTAGCCCAAAAGTGATCCCAGCGTAAATCTTTAATGGATTAGAAGTTTTATCCTGAAACTCCCTTGTTTTTACTTTCCCTTCTCTGATTTCCTTAGGAGCATATGAATAGTAGTGGGCTGGCTTCTTTTCATAACCTAGACCTTTCCTGTCTTTACAGCCTTTTTATATTTATGCTGCCTCCCATGTCCTGTGATATATCTGCTCTAGCTTACTTGCAATTCTCTGCACACAACATTCCATTTCTTTGACTCTGTATTGTCTGTCCCCTATTCTTGCAAGGGTCTTCCTTCTTATCCTAACTCTTAGATTCTCAGGCTTTTTCTAAGGCACAATTTGAACCCCATATTCTGCATGAGTTCTTTCCTATTCCTTCTAGTGGTAAATATCTTCTCTGAGAATACCTTTCAATTACTCTTGCATAGTCTTAGTTATTTATATTAGAATATGAACTCTTTGAGGGCAGGGCCTGGGTTTTTGTTTTGTTTTTGTTACCCTTAGCATATAGTAGGGACAGCTATGTGATACAGTGGATAGAGTGCCAGGTCTGGTGTCAGGAAGACTCATCTTCCTGAGTTCAAATCTGGCCTCAGACTCTTACGAACTGTGCGACCCTGGGCAAGTCACTTAACCCAGGTTGCTTCAGTTTTCTCCTTTGTAAAAGGTAGAGAAGGAAATGGCAAATACTGAAGTATCTTCGCCAAGGGAAAACCCAAATGACATCACAAGTAGTCAGAAACAAGTGAAAACAACCAAACACCAATAATAAAACAGCATATAGCAGACTGCTTGGCATGTTCTGAGTACTTAATACATAGCTGTTAACTCTCCAATTAACAATGTTAAAGAACACAGACAGTTTAGTCAGTTACTTTTCTTGCATCTTACTATTAGTTATAATAGTCCAATAGTGCAAAAGACCATGTTTTCACTTAGTCTTTTAAGGTTTGGAATTCTTTCGAAAATTGTTCATATTTTTTGATCATTTACTTATTGGGGATAGCTCTTAAAGTTATATGTTTGTGTCAATTCTCTCTTTTTTGGTTTAATATAAGACTTTTGTTTGTTTTAGGAATAGGTATCAAGCCTGAAGTTTTCATTAGTAAAGGGGAACTCCCTAGTGAGGAAATTCCCTCTCTTACAGTAGGGCAGTGTTTTTGCTGAAATTTATAGTCTTAGTGGTTTGTCTAGAGTACTGAGAGGTTAAATGATTTGCCAAGAGTCACACAACAGTTATATGTCAGAGACAGGACTTAAACCCAGGTTGTCTTGACTTCTAGACTTGCCTCTATTATGCCATGCTGCCTCTCACTTTTGTTGGTTTTACTTGATATAAACACCCCAGCCTCCCCCAATTCATTGTTGCTCTTATTCTTTTTCTTCTATTTGAGGAAAAAAATTACTTTTCTCATTGAAATGATCTATTTTGTCTCCTATAATCTTATCTATTAAAATTATTCAATTAAGAATTCTACCCCAAGCCCTTAAATTAAAATACCATCTTTATATGATAAACCTTTTTGATTTTTGGCAAGTCATTTAAGTTATCTATACCTTAGTTTTCCATGAAATGAAGACAGCACCACCTGTCTCAAAGGGGTGTTTTGAGGCCAGAAGGAGATAAAACGTAGTTTATTTTGTAAATGTAAAGTTTCAGAGAAACATCATGTCATCTTCATCATCAGTGCCACCCAAACCCAATATTCTACATGTATTTTTGAAAGTACTTAATGTAGCACAAATTTTATGGACGTAATGAATCTAACTCATCACAATATAAATATGAATACAGACAAGCGCTTAGTATCCACAAGCCCTAACAGACTACTGTAATATATTCTCTGTCTCTCCCATTTGCCTTTGGGAATGAGAGTTCCTCTTTAATTCTTACAAACATGTTGGTTCTTTCTATGAAAGATATACAGAACAAAGAAACTGCCCCCCACAAAGATAATGCCTTCATTCTTTCAGTTCCTAGGATCACACTGCACAGTACAGAAGGTGTCTCTCATACCCTGGAGTTTGCAGGATTAATTTATTTTGGTGTTCTTTCACAGAGGAACTCTGCAAATTAGGAGTGCAGTCTCACCTTTAGATTTGCTGTTTGTCAGCTGCATAAATTCCTCGGTTAAACACAATAACTTCCCTGTCACTGGATGTGTTCAAGCAGAGGCTAGATGACTATCTATCAGGAAGGTTGTAGAAGGGATTCCTTTTTTTTTGGATGGAAGACTTGTCCACTTGCCTCCTAATTTAAAGTTCTTTCTAGTGTCCAGATCTGAATTTTTCTATGAACAAACAGATGTTATGAGAAATCAGTTTCACAAGGCTTGTTAAATCTAATGTTTGGGAATGAAGTAATGTTAAATCCAATGTGCTAGAAGAAAAATATACTACAAGATAGGAAGTTCCATGACCTACTTTCCATAATGTCTGAGCACATGCTGTATTGGATCGAATCACCAAAGGATCTGCCATTGGATTCAGAAGGCAATATAAATACTTTTGGGCTTTTTGGGACCTTTTTGCTCCCAGAGGCAATTTAAAGATGAAAAGCATTAGAGTGAAAAGGTTCTGGTGCTTTGGGATTAATGTCCCATAGACCCAATTATACCCTCCTTAAGAGTTTGTTAAAATTGAATTGTAAATCAAACAAGTAGGGAACACTAGGAGAATTTAAAAGCTGGTAAAAGGCTTTCTGCAACCCTTCCTGTTACTGGTCACTTCCTGTGCCCTCTGCCACTTGGCATTCAGTTAAGTACCTATGCACTTAATTCATCCTCTGTGCTTATTTTCTCAGAAATACTGTCTTATATTCACTTGAACAATTCATAAATACCCTAATTTTAAATGGACTATATCTGAAATGAACAGGATCTGTAAATAATTTTTCATCTCTTTGACTATTGCCAAATCAGAAAGTCCTTCTTGATTTCTTTCTTAAAGGAAGGAGAGCCTGAGAGTGAGGAATGGGAGGAGCCATCTCCTCTTGGGACAGAGTGAGTGGTCCCAGACTTAAATGACCTCATGGGGTGTGACCAAACTTTTTTGAACTGAGCATAATTCTTGTGCAATATCATTATAGTTAAAAGGACTTTTTTTCACCTAGTCTAAGGCCTATGATTGAAATTGGTTGATCTGACACCTTATTCCTTGAACTATGGTGAGACTGAGTAAATCAATCATCCTACCCTTACATAGATATAACTTTCTCAGAATCACAGGGATCTAAGAGGGACCTACTTCAATCACTAAGTCTTTCTAAGAATTGTGGGATCTACATCTAACCCTCTATTTCCTTCTGAACTTTAAGTCTGTATCCCTAACCTCCCCTTTGTTTTTTTCACGTCTTTTCTCTTCATTATACGTTCTGCAGGGTTTTGCATTTGCTCCAGATATTCCGTCCTCCATTGATAGTTGGGTAACTTGTGGGAGGATTTAACCCTCATTGTATGGGGGAATCTTTCCAGGCACTTAGAATTTCTGGTTTAACTAAATATCTTTGAACTTACATGTCCTTTGACTTGTCTAATAAAGGGAAAAAATGGGGGCTTCTAAATGTTTTTTTAAATTTATATTTTTTTTTAGCATTAACTTGTTAAACATAAGTAGACATAAAAATTTCCCCATGCAAAGAAAAGTGAAAAAAGAGGAGAGCATATGAAACTGTGAATCTCTACTACATATGCCTTTTTAAAATATATTTCAAATTTTTTTTTCTTTTTTTGGTTAAATTTATTTATTTAACTTTTTGCATTCATTTTCACAAAATTTTGGGTTCCAAATTTTCTCCCCATTTGTCCCCTCCTCCCACCCCAATACACCGAGCATTCTAATTTCCCCTATCACCAATCTGCCCTCTCTTCTATTATGTTTCCCTTCCCTTGTCCCTGTCTTCTCTTTTGTCCTGTATTCCTCATTAACTGTATGTCTTATTTCCTAGTAGCAACAACAATACTAAACAGTTGTTCCTAAAACTTTGAGTTCCAAATTCTCCCCATCCCTCCCTCCCCACCCATTCCCTTTGGGAAGGCAGGCAATTCAATATAGGCCATATCTGTGTAGTTTTGCAAATGACTTCGATAATAGTCGTGTTGTGTAAGACTGACTATATTTCTCTCCATCCTATCCTGCCCCCCATTGCTTCTGTTCTCTCTTTTGATCCTGTCCCTCCCCAAGAGTGTTGATTTCAAATTGCTCCCTCCTCCCATTGCCATCCCTTCCATCATCCCCCCTAACCTGCTTATCCCTTTCTCCCCCACTTTTCTGTATTGTATGATATGTTTTCATATCAAAATGAGTGTGCATTTTATTCCTTCCTTTAGTCGAATGTGATGAGAGTAAACTTCATGTTTTTCTCTCAGCTCCCTTCCTTTTCCCTCCACTAGAAAGTCTCCTCTCTGCCTCTTCTATGAGAGATAATTTGCCCCATTCCATTTCTCCCTCTCTCCTCCCACTACATTTCTCTCTCACTGCTTAATTTCATTTTTTAAAGATATGATCCCATCCTATTCAATTCAGTCTGCGTTCTCTGTCTCTGTGTGTGAGTGCATATGTGTGTATGTGTTTAATCCCACCAACTACCCAGATACTGAAAAGTTTCAAGAGTTACAAATATTATCTTTCCATGTAGGAATGAAAACAGTTCAACTTTGGTAAGTCCCTTATGACTTTGCTTTGCTGTTTACCTTTTCATGCTTCTTTTCGTTCTTGTGTTTGAAAGTCAAATTTTCTTTCCAGCTCTGGTCTTTTCATCAAGAATATCTGAAAGTCCTCTATTTCATTGAAACACCATTTTTCCCCCTGAAGTATTATACAGACCTTTGGTGTCCGTTTTTTAGGGCTCTCTGGTACAGAAATCTCCTCCACTCCATTGCTGTGTGGCTTCCACTGCTCAAGAATTTGTTGGGAGTTCTCTTTATGGGCTGTGGGTTAGGAGCTAGCATATGTGAATCTTTCTATTCCGCCATCTTGGCTCCTGTCCCCCCTCAAATTTAATATGGTAACTGAAGTATTGCCTTATTCATTGGTGTTCTCTTCTCAGTCTTCTTCTCTTTCCTTGTTTTAGTTTTTAAAATGCTTCATTGTTAACATTTTCTTTCTTTTCTTTTTTTTATTATCAATATCACTAACCCTTCCCTCTTTAAGTGCTTCCACCCAAGCCATATAGTAATAAAAATATAGTCATTGCAAAAATTCATTTGTGGAGGATGTATGTCTCATCCTGTACCTTTCATAGACCACCTCTCTGTCAAGAGGTAGGACATCTGATTCATTTACAGTCTTGTGGAGTCATATTTGATTATTTTGTTGCTTGTAGGACTTGAGTCTTTCATAGTTGTTTTGCATTACAGTTTTGTGTAAATTGTTCTTCTGGATCTATCACTTCTCCCTGAATCAGTTAACATGTTCTCCTTCTAATTCTAATTGCATTGATTTTGTTTGAACAGAACTTTTCAGTGCTATATAATAAAAGTTGTCTATTTTTTCTCCTTTGAATTAGAAGGGATTCAGTTAGCTGGAGAAAAATCAGTTTACTAAATTTCTCTGATGAATTTCTGATATTCTATATATGAGGGATTGACATCAATATATAAGAATTAGAGTCTACATGAAACTTTGCCTGAAGGTCTTCCATTTGGGGCACTCATTGCCTCCCAAAGCAATCCATTCCATTTTGGTGCAACTCTAATTTTTGAGAAGTTTTTACTGACACCAAGCTCATATTTTTCCATTTCTATTCCTACTTCTGTCATCAGGGTTCCCCTTATTTGTATCCTAAATCTTTTACCTTTTCAACTAGAAAAATGTATTATATTGTACTTTATTGTGTATCTTTCATTCTTGTCCCCTCCATGTATCTACTTTGCCATAGGTATTTTTGATAAGGGTTTTCATTGGGGAAGGGAGAGAATCAGGCTTTGAAAAGTTGATTCTAAATGTATATAGTTTATTATTTTTTTATCTTATATCAGTGATGACTATAGCATCTCATGTTTTCTGTGAGAAAATATTGCTCAGCTTTTTTACAGCTGCTTTCACATCCTCGTTTCTCAGACTATAAATGATGGGATTCAACATGTGAATAACCACAGCATAGAAGACAGACATCAGCTCATCTGTTGCATGGGAGTCTTTGGACTTGAATTTCACATACATGAAGAGGGTGGTCCCATAAAACATGAGCACTACTCAGGTGAGCTGAGCAGGTAGAAAAGGGTTTTTTCTTCCCTCAGCAGAACTGATTCTTAGGATGATAAAGAGGATGAAGCCCCTGAAGTACCCCATCATCATGAACAAGGGGAATTCTGTGAAGTTGGGGGCCAGTTGATGGATGGCAGGTGGATTGACTTCAATGATGCAAATCACCCTAAATATTCAGTTGTCATTTTGTGGAAACATAATGGATTATCTCACATGTGAGAGGCTGGCTGTGTTGAAATAGGCATGTGAAGATATTTACCTCAATATGATCATTATGCCAATTTAAAATATCATTATAATAATTTTTGCAGTGCTGTTTGTATTCATTTCTTATTTTTCATCCTTTTTATCATCCTAAGAATCAATTCTGCTGAGAGAAGTAAAAGACTGCACAGGAGTGTGGATGTGGGTATCCAGGATACTGATTGTATTGTTGAATCTGTTGCCCAGAAGGATTGCAATGTACAAGATAAGGCACAACAGAAAGAAAATAAAATGAAAGTTGGGGTAGTTAGCAAGACAGTGGAGAAAAAATCGTGGTCACCAAGATCTGATTTGGATTTTCTATTCATTTGTTTTTGTCCACCTGTGAGATTTCAGATAGGAACACAAAACATAAAGTTTATCTTACTAAAGTGATTTTGAAATGTCATTTTTTTTTTTGGCAAGGCGATGAGAATTAAGTGACTCACCCAGGGTTACACAGCTAGTAATTGTCATGTGTTTGAGACTACATTTGAATTCTCATCCTCCTGACTCCAGGTCAGGTGCTGTATCCTCTGAACTATCTAGTTGCCCCACATATATTTTTAAAAATATATTTTGTGATAAGTAGGTACCGGTGAAAGTCTATCAAACGCCTCTCAGAAAAAATATAACATGTTTTTAAAATTGATCTGCATTATTTACCATTTTCTCTATGACATTATTTAGCCTAGAAATCAATAAAGCAATAATGCAAGACCTGATTTATATCACTTGCTAATTTCTATGGTGTAAATGTTTACACAGAAAATTCTGACAGTCCTTGAGGTGGTACGAACTGGCTTCAGTACACTCCAGGAAAGGAGACAAATTTTACTCTAACCTAATGTGCTTAGAAACTCATTCATCATTAACCTTGCGCCAACCTACTTTGAGAAGAGATCTAAGTGTGCCATTCACTGCCCTGTCTTAGCTTGCAACTCTCAGCATTCTTACAGCAGTAACTGATACGAATTTACCCTAGCCTGAGCCCCTTTTCAATTAGTAGACTTTCTGCTCCAAGGACAACATGAACCAAATGCAGAGGGAATGAGGAATTTAATGAATATTTTCAAGCATGTGAAATTTCAGGAAGATTGTTACTCCCATGTAACCAGACAAATGGAAAATACCTTCTACATATTGAGACTGTTACTTAGAAAAAATTCCTTAAAGATGTAGATAGCATGAATCTTTCTGCAAAAAGAAAGCAATTAGCTTGTAAATTAAGACCTCTTCCAATTCTTCTTGTATATATTTTGACAGGAGTACTCTTATCCTGCCAGTGATCAAGATTGTGAAGTAAATTTTTTAAGCTGATCTATGAGCCAAAGAGCAGAGGTATTTCCTCTAAAAGCAACACCAGATAAGACAGAAGAGTGGAAATGATGTGCATCTCTATGTCCTCCCCATTGTTTTTAATCTTGTCATATTGGGCTGGAACCTCTATTTCCTTTTCCTCATCTCCCCCTGTGGGTTTTCGGAAAAATCACCTGTTTTTCATTTAAAGATATTAAGGGAATTGGAAAGTTAATTTTGATGTGAAGGTGTTCTACCCTTTTAGCATCAAAAAACTGCTTCCCATTTCATGATGCAGGGCAGCTACTTTGTTTTTCTCTGTGTAGTTGACACTTGCATTACTCTATCTTCTCTACTCATTACAAATAACTAGGAGATAATAATCTGGATTAGGGAAAATTAATTGGCATTACTATGCAGCCAAGAATAATTGATAAGGGAAGGTATTCACAGTGGATTACTGTTTTTTATCTATAGACCCCATGGCAAAGGCAAAGAACATTTGTAGTCCACATCCAGTGCAGGAAATAGACTTTTTGCCCTGAAAAGAAGTTCCTAAATAACAAATGAACTGAAGCAGACATATAGCACATGTCTGAGAAGGAGAGATTACTAAGGAGGAAATATATGGTGTTGTGGGGGCTAGAGTGGAGGATGCTAATTGTAATAAGGGAATTGTTGCCCAGCAGTATTACAATGTATGTGGTAGGGCAGAACA
The DNA here is from genome assembly GCA_023548195.1 of Bettongia penicillata ogilbyi. Taxonomy (NCBI): domain Eukaryota; kingdom Metazoa; phylum Chordata; class Mammalia; order Diprotodontia; family Potoroidae; genus Bettongia; species Bettongia penicillata. The sequence continues at coordinate 6,001,037 of JAJHZJ010000666.1, read as the reverse complement.
AGGAGAAAACAAAATTAAAGATGGTATAGTCAACAAAGCCATGAAGAAGAAATATAGTCAGAGAGGTCTTGTCGTATGTTTCCATTTTTTCTCTCTCTTCAACTCACAGTATTTCAGATAAGAAGACAAGGCATCAAATTTATCACACCACAAGAAATTAAAATAACCCATGCTTTTATAAATTCTATCTTTAGCATAGTGGGTACATTTAAATTATCCAACTTCCAAGTCAAATTTTGCACAGAAATCTTTTCTCCAGACTAGTTTATTCACCCTAACTTTGAATCTAATATATCTATATATCTATGTATGTATGTATGTATGTATGTATGTATGTATGTATGTATGTATCTATCTATCTATCTATCGATCTATCTAGCTATCTATGTACGTATTTGAACTCCCTCATTCCAAGTCCTAATTGACTCTCCAAGCTAGGATTCTTGGGAGTGTTCAAACAGTAGTTGATGTGACATTCGTTTTGGTTGAATGACCATTCATTAAATATATGGATTTGCTGGCAAGAAAGGGTGAGCCTGAGAAGTATTTAGGGAATATTTGCAAGCACAGAAACTTTTGCAGACACTTCTCGTGTAACGTAAACATGAAATATATTAAACAACTAATCCTAATTGATGCTATAATTATTTATAACAACCCATAAACATAAGGCTATACAAACATTCCTATAAATTGAATGGAATAAGGCCCCAGCATTACTTGTTCCAGTCTCTTTTGGTATACCTTGACATGTGGTACGCCGTCTCCTGGCAGGACATAAAGGAGTTCATTTCTTTTCCAAGCAGTGATTATGAGTATAGCTCCTTTCTTTAATGACGGAGCCAGAGAAAGAAGAGGAATGTTGACCAGAAAATCTTTATATCCTTTCCACTGCTTCTGGTTTATTTTTTTATTTGCTATAGTTATATTGCTATTATTTGTATATATGTTATTCTTCACTATAGTCTTTGTGTCCTATTCTAGGCTGAACTTGGGGTTTGGAGCCCAAATTACTTATTCTATATTTCAAACTCTAGCCAGATTTTATGAGAATTAAGGGTGGATTAGAGGATTTCCTCCTAGTTTATAGGAAAGCTAGCAAGTGACTGAGGTCATATTTGAACTCAGGTCCTCCTGACTTGAGGTTCAGCGTTTCATCTGTTGTACCACCTAACTTCTCCACAAACATCAGAATGCTTTCTCCTCAATCAAACAGAATAATATATTGCAACTCCTTTCTTAAGATAGTATCCTGGAAGAGATTCATTGCAAGTAGTTAGAAGGAAGATATGTAAGTTGATATTTAATTGGTAGTTATCATCTTTCCAAAGATTACTAAGCAGGGAGATTCTTAATAACAGACCTGATCATTTTTGTACATCCACAATTACTTCAGGGCTTCTGGTGATTCCATACTACATAGCTTCTGTTAAGAGAAATGAACACACAAAAAAAGCAAACCATTTGGACTTAAATGACAGGTCATCATATTTGCAAACAATTTTTGAAAAGAAAAACCCTAGAGAGATAGGTTTATTTAAGTTTTCCTCACTGACATTAGACACTAGAGACCATGATGAATGTACTATGTATCATTATATGAGAAGTAGTTTAAAGTGTTGGAGCAATAATTTGTAATTTGTTTATGCTTATATTACATGCAGAAAAAATGTGACTCATATTTTTAATTTTCGAATCCTTACCTAGTTATTCTAGGATGAAACAGTCACAGTGCTTTTGTTGCCGAGTGTGCACATGTTATTTTTACATGAAACAATAAAGGGAAAGTAAAGGTGACGCTGATTTCAGAAGTCTGCATTGCTGACAGAATCTCTTCATCAATCTACCTGTCTCTGAATGGTTTCAGACCTACATCATGTAGGTCATTTTTTTCAAGGTCTGAGGCAGCTCCATGTGATCTAAAGTTTCTTACATTGGTCTTGAAGGACTCTATGGGAACCACACATGCTTCAGTATAATAACCCAGAATACGATCTCTTATTGAGTCTCTTCTCATATACTTAGCACTGGGCGTATCTCCAAGTAGTGATGATACTCACAGCATCATCATTGTCAACTGAAGATTATTTGGGTGTTTATTGTGAAGAAAAGACTTAGGTGGGAAATGGTCAATATCTTGAAGTATTTGTAGGATTGTTATATGAAAGAGTATTTGTCTGGTCTTGACCCCAAAGGGCAGAACTAGGATTAGTGGATGGAAGTTAAAGAGAGACAATTTTTGTCTACTACCAGGAAAAAATACTAGCAATTAGGGTTGTATATAAAATATATCCCTTTATTTGAGTTCAAATCCTGAAGATTAAGGGCCATGATTTACTTAATCTGCATTTTTCACCTAATGCTTTGCAAGTGCTCAACACATTGTAGGCTCTTACTAAATGTTTCTTTTATTTGATTCTATATTATTTTCTGTGACAAGGACATCTCTCCCTAATTGTACTCCCTTCCTCATACACTTCAGCTCTGGGTAATTTTGTGCTTCATTGGGTAGTATCATTTACTATGCTGAGAGCACTGGGGATTAGGCATGGGTAAGAACTCTATCAAAATATCCACATTCTCTAGTTTCATTGTAGATATTTATACTCACATAGCTGTTATAGGTCCCCGAGTATTTAATCACGTTCAAGAATCAGCATTGGGACCCAGTAGATATTCAATATTGCTTGTCAGACCCAGGCTAAGAATGTCTCCTTCCATGAACTGCCATACTTTTCAATCACTCCCATGTAACATCCAGCAACTGAACACAACAGACAAGATAGATTGTGACAAGAATAGAGTTCCGTAGGACTATCACCTCCTTTGATCTGGATACTATGACTCAATCAATACAGCCTTGATATCATTAGATTTTTGGTTTCTGTATCACACTGTTAATTGACAATATTTTTCAGACAAAATACTATCTATAGCAACATCAAAAATGCAAGATGGTGAATATACTCACTATCCTGTATTTTTCATGTTTATTTCTTGAACCCCAGTGCAAGACTTTGCTGGCAATACTTTCTAGATTCCTTCTAGGAACATCATTTGTAACTACATGATTCCTCTAAAGTGGGCATTATTCATCAGGTTTGAGAATTTCGGAAAGGCGGTATGCCAAGTCCTAGACATATGACTTATAAAGACAGTCATCCTCTCTTGTTATGGACAAATAAACAAGAAGATACCTCAGCAGGCCTTATCAGGTCTCACTACAATCATTACACATTTCTTCCTTTGACTATTATTGAACTGTCTTTCACTTGAAGGCATCTGTGAATCTACATCACAATTTGTTGGAATACAAGTAGCTACTTCCTCCTCAGTAAATTCAGCTCCATTCCCTTTGGAAAAGGATGTATTTAATACATAGCTTCAAGAGTTTTATAGTCCTTCCCTTTTCCTTCTGTGTCAGTTTCTCTCTCTCTCTCTCTCTCTCTCTCTCTCTCTCTCTCTCTCTCTCTCTCTCTCTCTCTCTCTCTCTCTCTCTCTCTCTCTCTCTCTCCCTCTCTCTCTCCCTCTCTCTCCCTCCCTCCCTCCCCCCCTTTCTTTTGTAATAATAGCTAATGTTTCCAGAATGCTTTGAGGTTTTCAATGTGTTTAATACATACTAATTCTTCAAACAACCTTGTGAATTAGGTGCTTTTAATATGTTCATTTTGCACATGAGGAAACTGAAATTGAGAAGTTAAATGACTTACTGAGGGTAACATTTATTTTGATTCTGAGATGGCATTTGAGTTCAATCCTTTATTCTATATGCCACACTATCTCACTGAACTCCTTTTATTTTTTTCTAAAGTTAACATCTCAGGCAACCTGAGTGAGATACAGGAAGAGATGTGTGCCAGGGATGCCACACCACTGCCTAGATCATTATCTCTACTCAAATGCAGTTGGATATAGTCCAGGACCCTGAGTCAAAGAGTACCAGGAATCCCAGCACCTGAAGATCACTGTTTCTGCTTGAAACCTAGCCCTGGCAACCTTTGTATGGAGAATTAACTGGTCAGGATGAAACCTGGCAACTACCTTTACAGGTGCTATATCCTCTGCCCCATCAGCAGTCCTAGTTGCTGAAAACCTGGAAAATAAGTTCTCGCCATTAAAGGCCTTGACTTTTCAAATGGCTCAATATTAGAGACACATATAGTTTTAGCAGTGAAAATGACATTAAAGAAAATGCATTATCATGCAAAAAGATCTTTTGCTGCTCTACCCTAAGGAATGAGTGGTTATTTAAGATTTACTGTTCATATCAATTTACCTCTCTATGTGGAAGGTTATCTTTCCTCCCAGACTTCACCACATTGCAGATTGTTTTTCCTTGATTTTCTTTATTAAGCAATTGTTTCCTCCTGTTTTAGGAAGTTTCTCAGTGGGGTGATGGGTTTCCAAAAGAGTTGATCTTAATGGAGAACTATGTTGCTCCAGAATTTCATGATCTTATTTGGATTTTAGTTGAAAGTGTTATTGCACCTAATTTCAAAATCCCCAGATATCCAGTTATAGATATTACAAATGTATAATTGAGGCCACAGATGGCTCCAGACTGGGGAGAAAAAAGTAGATTAATCTATATCTTTTAACAGTTAACTTCCTTTGGCCAAGGAATGCAACCAGAATCACTGACCCCATAATGGATGGCCCCCAAATCTCTAAAGAAACAGCCACAGACTCTAGAAAACAATTCTTGCTGTTCTTAGGGATCAATTTGTCCCTAAAGCAGTTTAAAGTTCTAACTTGGATGTATACAGAGAGTGAAAACTTTCTGATACTTCATGAGGGCTCCCAAGGCCCAATTACTTGGGACCCATTACATTATGCTATTTCAGATATTGCTATGTTTGAATCCTCAAACTAGACAACAACATAGTCCAGTTGAGTTTAATTAATTCAGACAGATATTTGTTATTTGTTATGCTGTCAGAAGTCTTACAGTGTAATGGAAAAAGAGAGGGAGAAAGAGAAAGAGAGACAGAGAGACAGAGACAGAGAGAGAGAGACAGAGAGACAGAGAGAGAGAGAGACAGAGAGAGAGAGACAGAGAGAGATCTGATAGATACTGCTTTTGTGACCATGGGCAAACCATTTTGCTACTCAGAGTTCTAGGAAATTCTCTAAGACTCTAAGCTACAGAGGAGGTGCTGTTCTGTATTGATAGAGTACATTTCCTCATCTGGGAGTTTCTTAGATCAATTAAAGCACAGGTCTGGTTTCCATCCTTTACTGTGCAAAGCTGTGGTGCTAGTATTGGGTGGCAAAAAGAGATTCAAGGATGACAAAGATTATAATATTGTAAATGGACTTAAAATCTTGTTAGAGAAAACACTCACTGAACAAATCCATTCCACATAGAGTTACCTCATATTTTGTACTTAAATGCATTAATATTTATTTCCATTGAATTTGGAAATGTGCATTGTCAGAAAGTGTTGAAGATACTCTGCAAAGGCTTGAAAAGTAGGCAAAATACCTGGTTTCCTATTCTATTCCATTGGTTGGTTTTCTCTCTCTCCGTACTCCAAGCTACAGATGCATGTAATCTCTTAAAATGACAAAAAGCATCAGTATTTGCAGAGCTGTCCCTCTTCCTCCTTACTGTATTTGTGCTCAAACTTTTCTTTGGAGGAAAGGGATACAAAAACGTGCATGGCCATCCATCCAGTAATATGAGTTCTAGGACTGTATCCTAAAGATCATAAAAAAGGGAAAATGGTACTACACATATTAGAATATTTATAGCAGCCCTCTTTGTGGTGGTCAAGAACTAGAAATCAAAGAAATGCCCATCCATTGGGGAATGGCTGAACAAGTTGTGGCATATATATGTAATGGAATACTATTGTGCTATAAGAAATGATGAACAGGAAGACTTCAGAAATGCCTGGAAAGGCTTGTATGAATTGATGCTGAGTGAAATGAGCAGAACCAGGTGAACATCATACACAGTAACAGCCACAGTGTGTGAGGACTGTTTCTGAAAGTCTTAGGCCTTCACAGCAATGCAAGGACCTAAAACATTCTCAAAGGACTCTTGAGGCAAAATGTCATCCACATCCAGAGAAAGAACTATGGAATTGGAACACGGAGTGAAGCAGACTATTTTCTCCTGTGCTATGTTTTGTTTTATTTTGTTTTTTTCTCATGGCTTCTCTCATTTGTTTTAATTCTTCTGTGAAACATGACTGATGTGAAAATGTATCTAATAAGAATGTATGTGTAGAACCCACATAATCTGGCATGCCATCTTTAGGAGGCAGGGAGGAGAGAGGGGGAGAAAATTTAAGACTTATGGAAGTGATTGTTGAAAATTGAAAACAAATTAATTAAAAAAAGACTAAGAAAAACAACAAAAAAACCTTTTCTTTGGAGGAACTAATTGTTTCAGCTTTAAAAGTTTAGAAGTTGGATAGGAGAAGAGTGAATGAATGACTCCAAAGCTCATTCCTATAGCTTCTGTTGCCCAGCCGAGCAAGATTCAATAGATTAAATAAGAAACTTAACCACGTGGTCACTGACAGTTGACCCTTGTCTCTGATATATCAATTACTCCAGTCAGAGGTACTTGCTAATTTTAGTGGTTCCTGGTAATTTGGTATTTTATAGTTATGAAATATGTTGTATACATTATTTGATTATTAAAATAATCCTGTTAGGTAGTGCAGATATCATCTTCGCTTTACAACCAAGAAAGTAAACCCCACAGACATGAATTGATTAGTTAGTGAAAAAAAGCATTTATTAAACACTTGCTATGTACCAGACACTGTATTTGGTTCTGAGATACAAAGAAGTGTAAAAAATAGCCCTGGCTCTCAAAGAGCAAATATCCCAGTGGAGGACATCCCATCTAAAGAACTAGGTACATACAAGACATATACAAAATAGATGAAAATAATCTGAAAAGATAAGGTGTTAGTAACTAAGGAGACTGGGAAAGATCTGAAAAAGTCAGGATTTAAAATGTCTTAAAAAAAGCAGAGGTGAAGGGCAGCATGGAAGACAGTGCAAAAGCACAAAATATGCAAGATAGAATATCAAAGGACTGCAAGAAGACCAGTGTAACTGGATTGTAGAGTGTGGGAGGGGAATGAGGTAAGGTAAGGAGGATAATTTATCCAAGGTCACACAGCTCAAATATGATATCCCTGGGATGTAAACACAAGTTTTAATAATTTACCTTTGACTATATGCACAAATGAGTCAACCCTATTCTCAGATTTATGAGTCAGAGGCTGATTGATGTCGAACTGTTTATTTTCTTTTTCAACTTGTTCTTTGATTCCTTCTATCTCAACCCTTTGGCTTTTGCTTGCTAATTAAGGACATTAAGAATATCTGACATACTTTTGTTGTCTGAATTTCTTTCCAGATTTTTTTCATTACCTCTGCTTTGTTAATAAGGTAATTGAGTTTTCGACTTCAATGCCAGATAGATAATTAGGTAATTTTCTAATGCATTTCTTCAGATCATTAATAGCTCTCCAATTAATTTCTGCCATGGTGGTGCCTGATACCTGTTTTAGTAGGTAGTCTTTGATATTGTTTCTATAACATTGCTAAGACATGGAAACTCTCTCCATGATTTCCTTATTTTAGGTACATAAGGTCTAATTATAAGTCCTTTGAAGTCACTTTGAAGAGAAAGTCTTCTGTGTAAGGTTCTACTGAATGGGAATTTAATTAAATTAATCCCCCTGCAAAGGATACATCCGGAGAATTTTTCCTTGATAGTTCCACCTTTGCTTCTCTGGTTGAGTCCTACAGTGGCAACAGCCATCACATATACCATTATGCCTAGGAACTGAAACGTTTTTACACTTTCTGTCAAATACTTTTGGAGAATTCATGATACATCAGATTTTAAAAAGTATTCTGTTTTGATATAATTGATTTGCTAGTTATATTCATGCCATCAAATTAAGAAAGGCACCTTCAAATTCCAGTTTAAGTATGCCCTTCCTTGCAAAATCATTTAAGACAATGGTGCTGGTTTTCGTCATCCATTTCATTAGGAGGTATAATTTCTAGAATTTGCATTAAGTAAAGTCACTCAATTATAGAGTCAAAGAGAAAGGAGTCCTTGAATTTTCTTTCTTTTCCATCTTGGAAACTGACCACTTTTTAACACAAAGCAAAGTGGTATGTAATCCTCAACTCTTCTTGATGTAAAAAAAAAAGGGTTTGCCCCTTTGTCTTTGCTGACAGGTTAACATAATCTCTAGACAACAATACAGTTCTGCAACAGGCCTAAGATATAGACTGGTCCACATGCAAGGCTAATGCTAATAGATGCTAGTCATTTTTCCTAAAGGAAGGATAAGTCTTCTCCACTTCCTAAAAAGGGAGACTGCTCCCTTTAGGAGTCTTCTCATCATCATGTCTGTAGTTGTCTGTGCTTCTTCCATAAAATTCTTCTGGCCTGTAAAAAGCAAGAATTATTCTTTTATTTTAATGACACAATGAACTCAAGTTCTTCAATTTATCTCTATATTTTACTATCTTCTCAATTTTATTTTATTTGATTTAATTCAAATTTAGGGATGAAACAATTCTTCATGATTGCCTGGCACTGGTTAATAATACATTGTTGTGTAGTGTTTACATTCTACATTAACTAGTAGTTTATCCACTTTGGTGGCCAGCACCATCCTCACTGAAGCAATTTAACAGGTGGATGTTGGCATTTCAGATTTGTTCTGGTGTCTCCTATCTTTTTGTGGTAGCAGAGCATGAAGGAGAACCACTTGCCTTTCTATTCTGCGTCATGCTGATCACCATGACAATTTTAAGTAGGGCTTGCCTATAATCCTATGTCAAGCAATCTATTTTTTTAAATTTTTGGACAGTTGTACCATAATGATTACGGTGTTATCTCAATCCATGGCTTTCTTGAGCATTATTCACCAGCATTTCAGGGCTCTTGCCTGGCCCTGGATACTACCATCAATGCCTTAGGGCACAAAACATTCTTGCTGTACTTCAACCTCATTGGAATTCCCTTAATTTTCTATTCTCCTTTCCCCCTGTTCATAGTTTGAGTGATAGGTTGGACTTGGAGGATATTATAACGACAATAATAGCTATTATTTTTATTAATTTTATGTCAATTGTTACCTAATTATTTTTGTTTCTTCAGGGCCCACTTTAAGTCAGTTTCAATATGGATTCTTCTGAAATTGCCCTTTCCCGTAGTTTTCGTTCTTTTCTCAGAGCTCCTGTAATCTTTATTATTTGTTCTAGTCATGAGGTACATATTTTTATGTCTGCATCCCTTGTCTTAATGAAATGGTCATTTCCTCAAGAGCAAGGGCCACATCTCACTCTTCTTTATTGCTCTGGGTCTAGAACAGCATCCAAATACTCAGCACTTACTTTCCGGGGATAATAATGAGTGACCCATGTATCTGCCAACTTTGATTAACCAGCGAGCAGGTGCTTTGGGAATGGAAAATCAAAATATAGACATTCATTTCTTTCTCTGTCCCAGAAAAATAAGCCAGTATAACTTTGAGAAAAGAAGAAGCTAATTCTTTCCTTCTCCTATACTCTGAAGTTTGTCCAGGCTCCTTTCTCATTGGACCTCAGAATCTTACAACTACTTCCTGCTAGGTGGATGCCAACCGTGTACATGTCAAGTATGGGGTGCAGTGTGATTCCCCAGAAAAAATATGTAGGAGGCCATGTGAGTACAAGTCCTTTTTTTTGGTTCCGGTAACTCAAGCCAAAATTTCTTTTTCCCTCCTCTAAGTGATTAAAAGTTACCTTACAATTTCTTAGATCCCACCGTACAAAATGCCTGTGAATGTCTTGAATCTAAGCCTTAAGGTTTTTCTTCTGTTCTATATATCAATGGACAGATGTTGTAGTTTTGTGTCTACACAACCTGTAGCTACTGCGCTGGTGAGTAACAGAGTTTCAAGTAAACTAATACATACTAACACATTTTCATGAGGTTGAACTGTACAATAATATTAGTTTATTAATCAGCGTTTTGTTATGTGACTAAAAATCCATCAAGTATTTGCTATGTCTACTATATGCTTAAAAATCCAAATTCTACTTCTAGATGTCATCTACTAATTGTGACTTTGAGAAAATCACTCAAATCTTCTGAACTCATTTTCTTCACTTGAAAAACTGGAAATAATCAAATGAGATCATGGAATGCTAGTGCCAAGCTTTATGTAAATGTTAGATGATATTTTCATGATAATATGATTATACTAGTGACTTCTACTATTATTATGAATGACAATTTGCAATGTGACCTAGACCTACCCAAGAGCTACATTGTAATCTTCTAGGTTACTGTTGTCATGTCTGTCACTTCCAACTCTCTATGACCCCATTGGGGTTTTCTTGGAAAAGATATTAGAAGGGCTGGCCATTTCCTTCTCCAGCTTATTTTACAGATGGGAGAACTGAGACAAATAGGGTTAAGCGACTTTCCTGGGTTGCACAGATAGTAACTGGCTAAGACCATGTTTGAACTCAGGTCCTCCTGACTCTTGCTCTATCCACTGTTCCACCTAGCTACTCTATCTTCCAGCTACGTTGACAAATAAAAAAAATTACAGAAGTGTTCTATCAATCCAAATGGATTTATTGGAAGGTTTTTATGTGCTCTAAGAAATTAAAGGGAATGATGCATACATATCACACAACCTTTGTTCTCAAAGAACTTAATCAGTAAAACAGAATAAATGCAAAAAAAACAATTTGAGAAGACTAAAAAGAATATAAAAAATGGTATAGGAATAAACTCAAAGAAGAGGTGGGTTTCAGGAAGAAAGTAAGACTTTGGGTTTTGAAGAATGAGCAGTATAGGATTTAGTAGAGAGGAGAAGGAAAGACATTTTTGGTAGAGCAAGTAACAGGAGTGAAGGTTGAGAAACAGAAGTGAATATGATATGTATGTGAGATACGATATGTATGAAGAGATAGATCTGATTTTATAGAGTGTCCTTAGTATTTGAATAATTGTGGGGAACAACATGGAGGGCTTTGATGAAATGACATTTCTCCATTCAAAGAAGTTCACAGATTTGGAATCCTGATGTTTTCAAATTTTTCTAATGATTTCTTTCCAAAATCTTGTCTAGGGAAATACACCAAGGAAGGAAGACTCTAACAATTTACCAATACTCTTTACTTCCCTCCATGAATTTTTTTTTCTATTCCAGATGGTCCTGGTGGAGTAGGGTGTCAGTGAAAGATGAGTAGGACTGCAGAGATCAGGCTCATGTTATATTAACCAACTCTTGCTCTTTAAAGAGTTGAATCCAAGCATGGCAGTTTATCTCCTTTGGATGTGTAATTATTTACCACATGGCTAATATGTGTTGGTCTTTCACGTTCCTTGTGAGAAGATATTTTTACTCAACTTTTTAACTGCTTCTTTTACATCCTTGTTCCTCAGACTGTAGATGATGGGATTCAGCATGGGAATGACCACAGCGTAGAAGAGGGCGATCCCCTCATCTGTCCCATGGGAGTCTTTGGACTTAGGCTTCATGTACATGAAGAGGATGCTGCCATAAAAGATGATGACTACAGTCAGGTGGGCTGAGCAGGTAGAAAAGGCTTTTTGCCTTCCTGTGGCTGAGTTGCTTCTCAGAATGGTAAAAAGGATGAATGAGTAGGAGATGAAGATTAATGCCACAGGAAGAAATAAATAAATCACATTTGATACCAACATAATAATCTTATTGAGGGAAATATCTGTACATGCCAATTTCCACACAGCTAGGATCTCACATGTAAGATAATCAATCACATTGTTCCCACAAAAAGGCAATCCCATTGCAAGGATTGTTTGCACCAGTGAATTTAGCCCACCTGTCATCCAGGAACTGGCTGCCATCCACCCACAAAGCCACTTGTTCATGATGACAGGGTATCTCAGGGGCCTACAAATGGCCACATACCGATCATATGCCATAACTGTCAGAAGCACACACTCTGTGGACCCAAGGCCAAGGGAGAAGAACATTTGTACTCCACATCCCACAAAAGAAATGTTATTTTGCCCTGAAATGAAGTTCGCAAGTAACAAAGGAACAGAAGAAGAGGTGTAGCAGATGTCCAGGAAGGAGAGGTTACTGAGGAAGAAATACATGGGGGTGTGGAGGTGAGAGTCCAGGATGCTGACTGTAATGAGGAAACTGTTTCCCAGTAGGATTACAATGTACATGATAAGAGACATCAGAAAGAAAACAAAGTGAAAGTTGGGGTAGTCAGCAAGACCATGGAGAAAAAACATGGTCACTAAGGTATGGTTTTGTCTTTCCATCTGTTTGCTTTCTTCCACCTGTAAGATTTCATATAGGAACACAAAACACAAAGTTTATCTTACTTCAGTGATTTCCAAATGTCATTCTTGTTTTTCTAAATTATGTTCCTAGGATTAGGCTATTACTTCAAAATGACAGATTATCTACTAGACAAATTGCACTAGCAGCCTCTTTGCAGCTTAATGTACTTAGAAAAACATTCACTGCTAACCTTGTGCTATTAATAATTCTGCTTTGGCAAGAGATTTAAGTGTGCCATCAACTTCCCTTTCCCAGCAAGTAACTCTTGTGATTTAATGCAGGGGCTGATGGGAAGTTAGAGTACCTTGTCACTCAAAAATAGACGTGTGTGTGTGTGTGTGTGTGTGTGTGTGTGTGTGTGTGAGTGTGCATCAGGGAGGCAAATGCAGAGCAAGAGAGGAATTCAATGAGGTTTTTAGCATATGGAATTCCAGAAAGATTTCTAGCCCCTTGTAATCATGCAAACAGAAAATGTCTTTCATAAATTTAAAATGTAAAAAAAATTCCCTAAAGATATTGATAACAAATATTTCTGCAAATAGAAAGAAATTATATTGTGAATCAAGACCTTTTTCAGCCCTTGTAGTTTGTGTCTTGACAGGAGTTCTCTTAGCCTGCTAGTGAACAAGATAGACAAGGGTAAATGTTTTTAAGCTGGTCTATGAGGCAAAGAGTAGTCATTTCCTCTAAAATGCACAACAGATAAGAGAGAAGAATGGCTATGCTATGTGATACTATGTCCTCATTGCTTGTGGTCTTGTCATAAAGGGTTAGAGTCTTTATATCCTTTCCTTAGTTCCCCCTGAGAAGTCCAGGAAAATTGCCTCTTTTTCTTTTCAAGATCTTACTGAAGTTGTAGGGAACATTAGCCTTTTTTTAGTGGGGAAGTTAGTTTTCATTCAAAGAAGTTCTGTCATGTTAGTAAAAGAAATCTGTTTCTTATTCTAATCATATGATCGAAGGAAGTTGCGCCCTTTCCCCCATGACTTTCATTTCAGAGAGATCTAAGTGGTGACTGTTGAAGTACTCATTTATTCCCTGCCATTTTCCCAATTTCAATAGAAAATTAATTGATGATTACCCTGCAAGCAAGAATAACTAGTCAAGCTAGTACATAATAGTGGGTCTCTAACTTTTATGAGTTTTCAAGTTTTGCATGACTTCTGGTGGTTTTATCCATGATTTACACTTCTAAGGGAAATCGGATTTCCATAAGATAAAATTGTTTTGTAATACTATGGGGCAGTATTTTATGAACATTTTTATAGAACTCTTGAAGATAGAAGTTTGCTTGTTTTTTTCCTATAAGTTGTAGAAAATATAAATCATAAAAATTATGCATTGTTTCATGAATTAATAATGGCTAACATACACATACTACTTTAAAGCTTTTACATATTGTCTAATTTTATCCTTGTATCAACTTTGGAATGGAGGTGCTATTGCTTTCCCCATTTCACGTATGAGGAAGCAGAAGCAGATTCACACAGTTAGTTTAGTGTCTGAAGGTTTGAATTCTGGTCGTCCTGTCTCCATCCAGGAGTTTATTTAGCATAAAATCTATCGTATTGATCATGCATCAAAAAGATCACCAAACCAGATTGACACCAGACCAGTTATTAATTATCTCTATCATCTTGAACAAACCATTATACTTTGGATCTTATTTTTCTCATTTCTAGAATAAAAGATTCTAGACAAAAGATTGTTTGCAAAATGTCCTCCCACTGTAACATTTTTGACATACTTGCTAGAAATGTTCGTTCATTCAATCACTCTACAACCACTTGTTAGACATTCGTGAGAAACACACCACATCATTTTTCTGCTAGGCATGTAGTTTGTACAGAAGTCTTGCCTCAATTGCATTGTAATGTTTGGAAGGTAATCCTAGGATTCACACCAGCAGAGGACAAGCTTTGACAGATCCTACCAAGACTGGAAAGGCTTGAAGTATGGACCTGATAATAGGGGCCCTTCCTTCTTACCTCCTCCCATCAGGATCCCTACTTTTCTTCAAAGGTCAGTCAACCACCATCTCTGACATGAATCTGGATGGTTCCTCCAAGTTAATAGTGCCTCCCTTTCAAAAGTTACCTTATAAGTATTTTGCATCTATTTTATTCATATTTATAGATGTAGATGTTATCTCTCACCCCAAAATAAACTCTTCAAGGGTTGGGATGGTTTAATTTTTGTTGTAATGTCCTTATGGTTTATCATTCTCTCATACACTATGTCAGGTAGATGTTACTGATGTGAACTGGTCAGACTAGGGTCTTTCTCTTAAAGGTTATGAAGGGGATAGACAGACAGAAACAGCTAAATGTCTGGTAAATCCTAGAACACAGTACTTTATAGCAAAGAAATTCTATTACCTCTTATTTAAGTCCCCTATATGTTACTTTTGAATTTGGTGTTAAAAAGTTCTTTATGTCTGTTTATCCTATATTGGTACATTTCAAAATAGAACTTTTGTTCTCCCATGTGTGAGACAGTACTGTTCCTGCTACTCAGATTTAGACTGTACTTCCAGATAGAGATGATATTCTGGAATGACCTCTTGTACTGCTTTGAGTCTCAGAGACTAGGAAAAGACTGTTGAGAATTTGACTGGACAGGAAAACTTGTTAGCACATATTTTCTTGTATTCTTTCTGCATACATCTATTAATGGTTTTATAATTTTGACAAATCCTATAGTGAGATTGAAGGAATACAGCGTTGTGTTTTCAATTCCTGAAGATCTTGAATCAATGAATAAGCATGTTTAAAGAACTGACCTATCATTTATTCTAAATATCTTCTAACAAAAGCTTCCCTTACTTGAGCTTTCCCACTACTAGAAAGAAATAATCTCATCTTGTAGTGGATGGACCTATTGTTTATTTTTCGTATGTGCATTTGGAGAAACAGGAATCTGAATTTCAAATCCTTGCCAAAGAAAATGATCTGTGGTACAATACACAATGAAATTTTTGTGATGGCTAGTAGTACCATTTCTTCCTGCAATCTCCTCCATATACTGATGCATAAAGATGCCTTAGAATATTGTGACTCAGTGAGAATTTAGTCTGATGCTCAACTCTCATCTGCCATGTTGGTAGCTTTAATATCATAGGATTAAACCCCAGTTATCTCTACCCCTTCACAGCCCAGTGAAGTCTTTCAGAGGAAACATATTTCTTCAGGTGTATGAAAACCAAGATTAGGTGATTAATGGATAGAAGCCTAGGTTTAGAGTCAGAAAAACCTGAGTTCAAATCCAGTCTCAGATACTTACTAGCTGTGTGACCTTGAGCAAGTCACTTAACATCTCTTTGCCTCAATTTCCTCATCTATAAAATGGGGATGATAATAGCATCTGCTGCCAAGGACTGTGGTGAGGATAAAATGAAATAATATTTGTAAAGTATTTTACAAACCTTAACATACTATCTAAGTGCTAACTATCTTCACACACACCAGTCAAGAGTAACTGATCAATCAGCAAATATTTATTGAGTACGTGTTATGTGTTAGGCACTGGGGACAAAAAAATGAAAATGAAAACGTCTGTTCCTTCAATGATATTACATTATGTTGGAGAAAATAATGTGTACACATATGAATAAGTATCAAATATATACAAATTAAGTACAAAATCATTTTATGTAAGGAATGCTAGAAGATAGAGGGATGAGGTAAGACATTTTGTGTGGAGACACCAAGAATGAAAAACTGACCAATAGACACTGTAAGGATAGGGTTTTTAGTTAGGTTAGGTTCTTCAAAAGTATGCTTCCAATGAATATTCCCCAAGTTGCATGCTCTGAGGAAATTCTCAGTTCACAACCAGCAACGGGAAGGTTTACTTTGCTGTATTTGTTGGACTGAGGCTTGTCAGTAATATTTTTCTGATTGGGGCTGCCACAATTAAGAATGTCTTTACATTCAGCAGTCATGCCACAACCATGGTTTATCTTATTTCTGCAGTCAGCTGTCAAATACTTTAGGGGCAATCTTGTTAGCACCCAGGACAGTGGATTGCTCCTAGCTATGCCTCTAAATTTTGTCAGCACAGTGGTCAATGATTTGCCTTGTGTCATGGATGTCCTTTGATGACTTTTTAATATTTTCTTCTCCATGATTTCTATGTAGTAGGCATTACTATTTGAGAGACACTCATGGGATAAACTTCTAGGAAATGGTAAAGGGTATCTTAAAGCATTTTGTTAGAAAAATGTTAAAAGTTTGCTGCCACAAATTAACATAATTAACATAAACAGCAATATTAATTACCCTGCCAACATACAGACACTAAGAATGAATGCCAGGCAAACCTTGATGAACTTAATCCAAGAAAACCTAAACAGAAGCATATCTGTATATCTACATATATCTACAATGAAACTGTTAAAACAATTTGAGAAGGGGGAACCTGAAGGCACAGGTACAACCAGATAGAATAGAAATACAAATACAGCTGAAAAGAGTCTATTTGAAGCAGCAACTCCTTTCATCTAAGATAGTAGTCTATAAAGGGTGACAGAATCTAAGATATAAGGGCTAGTGATATGATTTTGTAATTATGGTTCATTTATGTGGGGAATTAGCTATTCATGCTTTTAAGCTTAAGAATTCTGCCTCCTCTTATCCATTTTGTGTTCATCATGCATACTATGCATTCACATTTAGGTTCTGAGTGTACTGTTTCTTCTCTTGTTTATTCACAGATGATTTTCTAAAATTGGGTTTCTCCATTTCCTCACTGTCCACTCTATTCTCTAGAAACCTGGCTTCTGATAATGCTAGTCAACTGAAACTGTTTCTTCTGAGCACTCTGTCCTTCCTTGGTATCTGTGATACAACTCCCTCCCTCCCTATCTCTCTCTCTCTCTCTCTCTCTCTCTTTCTCTCTTTCTCTCTCTCTCCATGTCTGATTTTCTCCTCATTCTTCAATAGATTATCCTCCTTCTGCTCACTAAGAGTAGCCACATCCCAAGCATCTGTCTCATCTGTGCTATCTATACATTGTCTTGCCTTGTCTCCTAAGCCAAATATAATCTGATGTGCCTATTGATTTCTACATCTCTCCATCTGGATATCCCACAGGTATCTCAAGTACAACATGGCAAATATAGAACTCGTTTTCTTCTAAACTCTTTCAACCTTTCTCCTTCCACCAACCATTCCAACACCATGCTTCTAGTTACCCAGAGTTATGTGAAGGTATAGTTGAGTTCTTTCCACTGTCTTAACCCACATATTCAATCAACTGCCACATCTTGTCTGTTCTACCTTTTCAAAATCTCTCGATCTATTTTCTTATCTTCACTCACTCAGTCTCAACTCTTACTCTGGTCTGTATCACCTCCCATCTCAGATATTAAAATAACCTTCTAATTGACCTCTACCTCCAGTCTATCCTCTTTCCAATCCATCTTTAGCATAGTTATCAACTTGCTATTCCTACAACAAAAACATGTTTGATCTTGTTCCTCTATATGCAAAACCCATAAATGGCTCTTTGTTTATACTAGGATGACATATAAAATCCTCCACTGGATATTTAATACTACATACAATAGGGTCCTTATTGGTATCCCCAGTCTCACTTCATAAATTCCCGTCACATCTACATTGTACCCAATCTGACCTTGTAACATTATACCTCTGCTTTTGTGCCTTTGTGCCTCCCTTTGTAGAACGTACTCTTTCTATACCTCTTCATGTAAAATACACATATAACATATATTCATGTACATACATATATGTATATTTATGCACATATTTGTATGTGTATGTTTGTGTATGTGTGAACAGTATATTTAGGCAGACAAGTGGTGCAGTAAATACAGTGTTGGACCTAGAGTCAGGAAGACCTGAGTTCCAATCCAGCTTCAGGAACTTATTAGCTGTGTTATCCTGGACAAATAATGTCTTATGCCTCAGTTTCTTCATGTGTAAAGTGGAATAATAATAGCACCTACTTCTCCAGATGTTGTGAAGATAAAATAAGATGATATTTGTAAGGCACTTTGCACTTAAGGTGCTATATAAATACTAATTATTAATATTATTTTCACAGATTTACTGTTGTCTAAAACTTAAACTTTGGGAATGAAATGTCCCTAGTGGGAAGGTACTTTTGGAGCATATATATCACCAGGAAAAATTCTATTTTTAAATTTGAAGGTTTAGGTAACAACTCAATGAGCCAAATACTTGCTCTACATTGAGGGAGCAGTAAATGTGTGGTCTTCACAGCAATTTACCTCTAAGTAGGAGGTTGTCTCTCTTCTTGGCATCCGGAGAACAATAAAGAAACAAGATTTCTTTGCCTTGATTTTCTCTCTTAGGGAACTGTATGCAGCTTACTTAGAAAGTTTTTCAAAGGTCTGATGAATTTCCAAAAAAAGTCAATCTTAAGGAAAGCTATGACGATCCACAGTTTCATGGACTTATTGATGTGGCAGGTAAAATCATTCTTATACAAAAGTTCAAAAATCCTAGTTGTATATGAATTCGCTTCTAGGTTTGCATATTTATTTCAGAAGCAGAGTAATTAGGTTCTTGCTGCTCAGTAACAGGGAACATAGAATAAAAAGAACACTGAGTTTCCACTTAAGAACCAGATCTATTTAATTTTTTCCAACAAATCTAAGCAGTATTACTGACCCCATAGCTGAGGCTCACAAAAACTTTAAAGACTCAGTTGCAGTCTCTAGAATGACATTTAAATCTCTTATTCTTAGGGACCATTTTATCCCTGAAGCAATTTAGAATTCTCATTTAGAAATACATAGAAGATAAAAACTTAATACTCCAGAACAATGCCCTGAAGGCCTAATTATATGGAGCCTATTATTTTACTCTATTTCAAACAGAAATATTACCTATGACTGGTCTTGTTTTCCAATTCGCCATCTAGGCAACAATTTCGTTTCATTCAATAAATATTTATTAAGTACTTACTCTGTAAAAAACATACTAGATTGAAATGGGGAGTGGGATGGCTAGGAATAAGGAAACAATGAATAAGTAATCCCCCATTAAAAAGACTTTATCTGATAGGAGATATAAGATACTATATATAACATTTTATTAAATTAAAAAAATTGTCTAAGCTTGAGATTTTATTGGAATAGGAAATTGCTAGTAAAGAAACTTCCTCTCCTAATTCAGATTATGATCTTTTCTACAATTTATATCTCAATGCTTGAGGCATAGAGAGGCTAAATGACTTTCTCAGGGACACATAGCTAGTATGCATTAGAAGCAAGATTTGAAACCCAGGTTTTCCTGACTCTGAGCCTTCCACTTTATCTTTATGTCCTACCTCCTTTCAGTAATTTATTATTCAAATGAACCTCTTATTCCATCAACCTCTACATTCCTCAATTTCCTTAGCTGTAAAATGGGATCAGTAATGGCACCCACATCACAGGATTGTTGTGAGGATAAAATGAGCTAATATATTTAAAGCTCTGCAAACCTTTTATATGTAGTATTAGATACACCAACACCATGGACAGCACCTTCCTTTGTGCCTAGCTAGGTTGTGTTAGCACTATGGCCGGTAATTTGCACTGTGTAGCAGCTGCTGACAGTTTGTGGTACCTCCAAAGATGGGAAAAGTTACCTAGGTGGTTCTAACAGGGATTTAACATGATCATATGAGATGAACTTTCTCGGATAGATGCAATCTTGGCTAGATGAATCTATAGCAAATTGTTGTGAGGACAATCTTTTTTCTTTCTTTTTCGGTGATGAAACCAATATAAATACCATATTGTTACAACATATCATGAAGGTCACAACACATTTGCCTTTTTATCTCAGGGATATACACAGTACAATCTGTTTTGTACAGATGTCAGAACAGGAAACTGTAGGCAAGCCCTTGAAAACTGACTGCTGTAAATCTCAGGCAAATGGGATTGGTTAGTGTTTTAGTAACAGCAGGTAGGATGTGATGGATGACTCTGTTAATCACATTTTTACACAGTACCCTTCTCAACGTTAGAAGAAGACCCTAAGGACCTAATCTCCAAGCCTAAAGTCAAAAGTATCTACTCCTCTACTGTAGAGCTGCAGGCAGTTCTCAATGGTGCACGGACTGGTTGTTACCTAGTATACAGACTATTCAGACTCCTGGCTTTTCTTGTCACCTTTTAATTCCTTTCCCCAACCCTTGAAAGTCCCCCTGAAGCAACACTGTACAGTGGAAAGAGTGCAGGACCTGGGTTCAAATTCTGACCCTGCAATTTACTAGTTGTAGAACCATAGACATAAACTAATTAAACATCTGGAATCTGAATTCCAGATTCCAAAATCTGAATTTTGTGAGGATGGTCTCTATCCAGACAGCAAACTATGCCCTATGTCATATACTACTCTATGTAACTTCTTGAAAAGTCTTCTCCAACTAGGATGATTTATTTCTTCTCTTAGCTCTCTTGAATTCACCTATAGCTATACTCTTATAAACTCTACAAGTTAAGAGAATCATGACATCTAAACTTAACAAATGTTTGTTGAAGTTGATTCTATATTATTCTCTGTATACTTAGAGAACTAAATATCAGACTGTGGCAGAAATGCCGGAAACCCAATCAGCAAGTTTCTCTTTGTCTTGTTTTCTTGTTTGATAATTCTGTGGCTATTTTATTGCCAGAAACAAAGTGAATCTGCTGTTCCAAGTGGGAATGAGTTATTTTCCCTGAGATCCTAGTATGTTTTCCTCTAAAATCAAAATTTGTTTCTTTTCACCTTTGATTCTGTTCTTATTACTTAATCAATCAAAGCTTGCCATGGTTACTGAAAAGAACACTGAATTTGGAACTGGAAGGTCTGAGTTCAAATCTAGTCTCTCCTATTTAGTCATTATTTGATTTTCAGCAAATTACCTGACATTTTGGGGCTTTCATTTCTTCATCTGTAATAATGAGGTGAATCAATAAGATGTTCTCTAAAGTGTTTTCTAATTCTAACATTCAGTGAACTTATTCACTGCTCAATGTTTACAAGAGATCAAGAGGGGAAGTGAATAATGGAATAGGCAGAATTATTGATCTACTGGGGCTTGTTGTTAAAAGATCAGTGCCATTCCCAATGGCCCACCTTCAGTCAAATCTTACATGCTCAGAAATACACCTAGGCACTCATAATCATGGAAGATCATGTAGTTTGGATCCTAGACTGTCTGGTGGCCCTTTATTGATCAGGATATTGCAGACTATATTAAATTCTGTGGTATGAATGAGATTCTACAACAGTACTGTTAACCACATTCTCATCCACTCTCAAATTCCTTGGGAGAAACTAACTTGTATTTTATCACTACTTCTGAAAAATAGGTCCATATTCATTCTGTTTATTCTGTCGAGAATTGACTGATTCATTATCATGACTTCAAAACTTATGCAAGGTACTTAGCCAGAAGTTCAAGATTTGAAGATGATAATACCTTGTGATGCATGTACATGCACACACACATGTAGGTATACATACACAGATGTATGTGTATGTTACACATACATATATGTATATACATGCACATATATATTCTTTCCATTCCCTTCCCCTGAACATTCAGTAAAATGGAGATAATAATGCCCATTCACATTCAGGGTTTCTGTGATTCCTCTAAGAGATATAATTAAGTTTTATAATCTTCTTGTATTATCTGTGTAAGGCTCAAAACATCTAGCTTCAGGTCTTAATCATTTTTCCTCAGAATTACTTGATCACTAATTTCATCAAATTATCTGAACAAGCAAAGAGTAGTGGCTCATCTTCTAAGGTTTTGGCTAACACTTGAACTATTTCAGGAAAATTTCCATGATCTGTGTTCTTCAGACCTGATGGGAAGGGAAATGGCATAGAATAGGAGATTCCATTTTCTTATACAGAGCAGAAAGAGATTGAATCCTGATATAATAAAGATGGAGAATTTTCAAGGTTATTTTTTTTCTGCTCGGTCTTCATGCCTTTACCCTGATGTTTTGGTTTTATTCTTGAATAAGACAAATGATCAGATTCATGTAAATAGCATGAGGGCATCACGTTAGACCTTATACAGTAGGCTATCTTAGAAGTGGGCGCACAGGTGATGAGGTGAGCCATAGATGCACTGTCTCAGCTACTGTTTCATTACCGTCTTCTTATACGTTTGTCCATTTCTGGTTCCAGCATTTGGAGCAGACACTTCTTTTGATAATGCATGTATTGTTTGTGTGACTTTCCCCATGTTCTCCTTGGTCTATTGACTACCCATCAAATATCCATGTGCCAGAGTAGGAAATCCTTTTCCTGAGCCATTGGTGTTCATTTCACTTAGTACATGCCTTTCTTATTGTAATTTTATAAAGAGGTAGGACAGTATTGTTGAATAATTAATGTTAGCTGCTTTTACTGCAACTATAATTATGACTGTAGCTGCTATGATCATGATCATATGACATGAATATGATCATGACATTGACAATGACACTGATGACCATGACACCACCTCCTTTCCTGAAAGGATACCCTTTAAGTTGCATATCCAAAGTAAAGTCTTCCATATTTCCTACTTCCTTTGTCCTTCTCTACTTTTTGATCAATACATCACATGCTTAGCATTTGCTAACTTTTATTACTAATTTATTTTCTTACATACATGTCCCATCATTGTATGCAAAATATACAATAAAACTTTGCAAGCATAGTAGATGTTGAATAAGTGCTAGTGGTGGATAATGAGGAGGAGAAGAGCCTTCTGTCCCTGAAACTTTCCCCAAGGAGCAAAATGCTTTGAGAGTGGAAAATGAAAATTACATGGTTTTTAAAAATTCTCTCTTTTCTCACCCTGAATCAGAGAATAGCATCCTTTTGAGAGGAAAAAAAGCATAATTCTGTCTTTCTCCTATTATTTTATGATCTTCTGAGGTTCTTGATAAGACATCATTATATCCAAGTGGTTAGCCTGTGATCTGACATCTTAGCTGGATGCCATTTATAAGCATATGAGATGAACTGTGTCCTCCCACAAAGCGACATAGAAAGAGGCAGCTCCTATAATGGTAGCTTCTTTGTTTTAGATACATTTAATAGTTCTTTCTCATTATCTTTCCTAATTTAAGTTTCACCTCAAAGTATTGTAGTTGGGCAGGACACTACTGTGCCAATCTATGTGTCCTCTCCTAAAGAAAGGATGAGGAACAATTATTTCCCCTGCTGTAATATGAGAGTGATGGGATGCATTTCATTGGAGGAGGGGGATAATACCTAAGAGTGTATAAATTTAAAATTTCAAGAACATTTATATATAGCTTTATTTGCAAAGCATTTTACCCATGTTATCTCATTTGATCTACACAACAACCCTATGAGGTAGGTGGAATTATTAATCTCCATTTCACAGATGAGGTAATTGACTCTGAGAGAGGTTCAATGACTTGCCCAGGGTCATATCGCTAATATCTAATGCAGAATTTGAAGTCGGGTCTTCCTGACTCGAATTCTAACATTATCTACTCTGTCATCTAGTTGCATTAAAATAGATAATATAAACAAAATAATTTCTGAGGAAATCTTACTAGTAATTTGAGGTGAGGAGGAATGAGGGTAGATTTCCTCCTGTGAGAGATGGGCATTGAGTTGACCTTTCTACAAAACTAAGGACTCTTCAAGGTGGTGGTGATAATGGAGTGAATTTCAGGCATGGGAGATGGACTATGCAAAGTCAGAGCAATGGAGAGGGAATATTGTGCATGCAGAATATCAAGTCAGTCCATTTGAATTGACTGCTGAGTGCATGGAGAGTAGTATGCAATGAGCATGGAGATGCTGGCTAAAGCTAGAAAATAAGGTCTTTAAAAGACAAATGGAGGGGTTCGCGTCTTATCCTCAAAGCAAGAAGGAGCCATTGTTACTTAATGAGCAGTGAAATTCCATGATGAGAGCTGTGCTTTAGGAATTTCAACTAAGCAGTAGTGTGGAGGATAGATTGGAAAGTGTCCATAACAACAATTTGAGTGGGTACAAGGGAGTCAATGATGGAGAGAGAGAGACAGAGAGAGAAAGAGAGAGAGAAAGAGAGACAGAGAGACAGAGAGAGAGAGAGAGAGAGAGAGAGAGAGAGAGAGAGAGAGAGAGAGAGAGAGAGAGAGAGAGAGAGAGAGAGAGAGAGAGAGAGAGAGAGAGAGAGAGAGAGAGAGAGGGAGAGAGACAGACAGAGACAGAGAGAGACAGAGACAGAGAGACAGAGAGAGAAAGAGAGAGAGAGAGGCAAGACAGAGATAGAGACAAACAGAGACAGAGAGAGAGACAGAAAGATAGTACAGTGGGAAGAGCTCTGAAAATATAGTCTGAAGACCTCAGTTCAAATTCTAGTTCTGCTAATTTCTACTCTTGTATCTTTGGCAAAATCACAACTTCTCTGGTCTGATTTTCTTTTCTTTATGTAGTATATTATTGGTGGTGGCTGTTTGCTTAACTGGAGAGCAGTGGGCCAGGGCTACCTACCAGTCACCCTGATTCATTCCTATTTTTGGGACAGACTATTTTCCCCTTTGGGACAGTCTACTCTTCTTGAGATAGGACTTTCTCTTTAGCCACTCCCTCAGCCCCTCTCCTTTGGAGGAATGTTCTTCCTTAAAAAAACTAATCTGCAGTAGTGACAAATGCCTATCTCGATCCCAGGGCAGCTCTGCTACCATAATAACTAAATCGTTTGCCCAAAGAGAAGCTTGTGTATTCTCTTCCTCTTGGGAAGTTGTAAAAATGAAAAAAATAATACTTACCAATAGCCCCAAACCGCTAGCCAGAAATCTCATTCTGGAAAAAACAAGTTTTAATTCTTATCTACTCTCCTGAGCCACACTCATAGTGAAGTACCTTCTCACATTGCTGCTTTCAAGCAATAACACATAGTTCAGCAATTTATTGATCAGCAT